>JANAVB010016199.1:1810564-2099866 GCA_029216955.1 Iris pallida | reverse complement strand
ACTTTCCTACAAATCTTAGGGTTTTCTCTTGGGTTTAATTTGTTTCCAACTCCTATATGTGTTCTATCTTCTCCACTCCTAGTCGACGACATCTGTTTAATTTTTCTAGGGCATCTGTTTAATTTGATTGTTGAAGATGTATGCAACTCTTATTTGCTTCCCTGAATTATTTTGTCTGCAACTACTATTTAATTAGACAATCGTTCAATTGTGCAGAATCAAGAGAATTCTAGGGTTTTCCTTCTCTTAATTATCGAAAAATTGTGCACAAGCACGGATTCGACATGACATATTTTAGACACACAACAGCCTTTAGGGAAACTTCTTTTTGCATTTGTACCTATTTGAACTTGCCTTTAACTATTTTTCTTAAGTGTAGAAGTTTATCCTAGAAGCACAACACTCTGAAATTTGATCTTCATCGTTCCAGATTTGACGCAGACCGAGTAAGCAAACAAAATATGTAAAGAACCACCAAAATTTGTGTCATTAATTTGTTTGTTCAATAATGAGTCCATCAGACTAGAAATAATCAGGATTCATTATTCTAATAAATTATGACAGGGTCGGAGTACACCGTTCCAACTATAGAACGATTGGCGTCGTTATATCAATGATAAGATTTTGTGCAAAGGGCTGGAAGTATTAGAATAGTAGCTGCCAAATCTGAAACTAATAGATCTCTAACATTTCAACCTGGTCGATCTTGGATTGCCATTCCCCATAATACTTACTTTCTAAATTTTAGTGCATAGCTGAACCATTTCAAGATTTCCCAACGGCCAATTATACCTCCATCTTTTACATACTTTAATAAACTGAAAACAACATAAGCTGTCATTTTCATAATTGCTTTTTTGCTTTACAATATGAAGCACATTATCTCATCTGGTATGTGCCTCATTCCAAACCATCTAATTGATGGTTTTGATTTAGTCAGATAATGCTTCGACATGAGTCGAATATAAAAAACCACAGTTCGTCATGCCCTCAATTATGATTACTTCAAGGATGTGGTGTACATCCTAAAACGACCATCTTCCTCCTTCACTGCTATATAAATATTAGTCAGTGTTAGTTAGCAAAATTAACGCTTAAAAATCGATAAAATCAGCCTTGTCTCCTCTGTGATGGCGTCTTCTCCTTCCTCCCAAGGATTCTCTGCTCTCCTGCTTCCCCTTCCTGATTGCTCACCCATCAGGATTCCTATTCCTTTCAATGCTCCTTCATTCATTCCATCATTCCTTTCAAACTCTATCATCCATGGACTCAAATACTGCTTCAACATTCTCTGAAATCTTGGAAAAACTGGGTAATCTTCTCTCCTCATCCTCACCCTCCTCTCATGAATCATCTATGAATTCACTATCCAATCCCCAAGCAGAATGGCAACTCTATCTCTTCTTCAAGATCCTGACAACGAAACAATATCCTGCCCACATCATCAATTCTACAGTCTCAAAAATGTGGAAAATGAAAGGGCAAGTTAAGGTTTCTGAATACCTTAATGATTCCTTCTCAGCAAAGTTTGATAATCATGAAGACATTGATACTATTCTGGATAATGGCCCCTGGAAATTCAACAAACACCTCATTCTCATTGAGTGGTGTCTTCCCAATAAGCTTCCCAGTGAATATTCCTTCAAGACAGCTGAATTTTGGGTTCAGTTCCATGGTCTTCCGGTTAACTTGTTAACCATTGATTTCATTTCAACATTGGCATCCAGAATTGGTACAGTGAAGCCTCTCTCAGTCTCTGATGCCACTAATTGGAGCTTATTTGCTAGAGCAAAAATCAAGGTGGGTATTTCTGTTCCTTTAACAAGAAGCCTTCGTGTATCTATTGGTAATCAATCCTTTTGCAATGTCAGAATCAGGTATGAACGGCTTACTAAATTTTGTCTCTTCTGTGGTATATTGGGACATAGTGTTGGGAAATGTCCTTCTCACAAGGCATTTTCATCTATGTTTAATGATTCCTGGTCAGAGGATCAAAAGATGCAATTCTCTGCATTACTACAGAGGAGGTTAGATTATTCCATATGTGTTAACCATGCTTCCAAGTTCAAGAAGTCTGATAAAGGATCGACTTCTTACAAGATTCATATCTCTGATTTTGATCTGCCAATGCAATCCACCATTCCTACTACTGATACTATCAATCCATCCATAGACAGTCACACCAGATCCGGAGTTTCCTTCTCCGGTGACAGTTATCAATCTTAACCCAACTACTTCCACTTTTCCTGTCGCCCCGATTATTTCGCCCACTACAGTACCACTTGTCATCCAGTCATCAATAACTACTTTTCCTACAACTGCCATTCCCCCTGTCACTGCCATACCCCCTGTCACCACTATTAATCCTGCCATCTCCCCAAAAAAATATTAATTCCAAAACAAATATCATATCCTCGTCAGTTACCACATCACTCATTACTTCAGATCCTCATCCTATTGTTTCATTCCCCATCACTTATTCAACCACAAAGTCTACACCAGATATTCACCATATATCCACTGATACTAATCCATGTCCGTATCAGAATACTGATATAATAAAAATTCCTGAACATGTCCCCTCTTCTGTCCAAGCTATTCCTGCCACTTGTCCTATCATCTTTCCAACTTATTTTGATAGAGGAAATCCTTCAATCCCAACAACACTTAGTACCTCCTCCATCTACCCAGACAAAGAAAATCCTTGTAAACATAATCCACAATAATCTTTTCCCTCAGTTTCTGATACCTTCACTTCCCTGTTAGCTTCCTTAACACCATATAACTCTATATCAAGCTGTTCTTTGATATCTGATGAAATCCCAATGATTGTTACCCCTTCCTCTATGAATTTTGCTAAAAGATCTCGATCAAGTTCACATGAGGATAATTTGGATTGTGATCTTGTTAGACCGAATAAGAAATTGGCAATACAAGATGGCAAAGAGATAGGCGCGGCTGGCCTTCAACAGCCTACACATCAATGATTCTATCCTGGAATTGTCGGGATTTGAGAAATGACCCGACGATTCGTACCCTGAAATCATTCTCCGTGCATCTTCTCCTACATTTACTTTCCTATCAGAAACGAGATGCTCGTCAAATTCAGCAGTTTCAATTGCAAAAGAACTTGGTTTTGATCAATACCATGCAGTTTCTTCTAAAGGGCTATCAGGAGGCCTTCTGTTATGTTGGAAAAATGATATTGTAGAAGCATGGAATTTCACAACCAGAAAGCCCATGCGCCAGACACTACATGCGCCAAGACTCACACAGAACACTTCACAGCAAAGTCAATAACCATGGACATCTGAAGAAGGACTTTTTATTTATATATAAAAGTCTATTACATGTCTAGAAAAGGTTGTACAAAGGAGAATTTCTACAAAGGAAAGATCCTAAGTCTACAGCCAGCGGCCACCATGCGCCTCCAGTTAGGCGCAGCAGTCATCATGCGCTGCCAGTCGCCATGCGCTGTCAGTCAGACGCAGCAGACATCATGCGCCTCCAACCAGGCGCATCCCACCATATCTTCAGCAGCTCAGTCATGTACAACCAGCTCAGTTGTGTGCATCCCTTCAGCAGCCCAACTATGTGCATCCCTTCAGCCAAATTCTTCCAACCAGGCTCACCTGGCCGAGCAGAGCCCAGTTATGTGCCGCTCTTCCAGCCAGGCTCACCTGATAAGTGCTTCGCCAAGCAAAGCATTTAACCCTCTGGCTGGAACCAAGGAAGAGAAGAGCACCGCAAATGCTGTGGCCAGGGGAGGCCTCGAAAGAGCCTCCAAAGCCGAAGGAAGACCGTGATCGAAACCGCGGCTAAAGGAGCAGCTTTCAACACGATCAAAGTGGGGAAACCCCACTTTGAAGGAAGAGAGAGCCTAGCACCGCCATTCCGATCTACGGCTCTTCCGGAATAACGGGGACAAGGCCCGAGCATCCCTATCTTTAGATGCAACAGGCACCTTCCGCCTGCCTCGGAAGCCCTCGACTCCGTCTTTTGGATGTAACAGTCACCTTCAAGAGCATCGAAGACAACACAGCGTCTCATCTTCACCCTCGGGAAGCACTTCGTCAACAGAATGCACCCGCATGTTCAAATTCATGTTGGAAGAACGTGAGAAAATGAGAAGCAAATCTTCTCTCCATGCCACTATTTATAGGCCGGGCAGATCAAATCCACGCGCCAAGTGGATGGCCCTCCGAATTCCGTGCAATGAATTTACATTAAATGGATGAACCGGACGCCTCGAATTCAGCCAAACGGCTATTTATGGCACTCGAAGAGCGAGACAGCCGCATCATTAAAAGACATGTCCGATGCGCCAGCCAGACAGCGCATCACACGGACGCGCCCTTCGGCATCAGGCGCATCACACAGACGCGCCCTGCAGTACTCGGAGCATTACAGAGGGTGCGCCCTCACACATCTCCATACCGAGTGGAACGCCAACCGACGCGCCCACTCAGCTGTCCATCGAACGTCACCAACATTAAATGCTGAACTGACAGAGTTGGCAGCACGCCTCCCAAAGTTTGAACAGTTGACAGCTTTATTCAAAAAACGAAGCGTCGGCAACGTCAGCATCATCATGACTTTATTTCTACGGCTACTGCCACGTGGCCACTCCACCATCAGCATGCGCCTCTACGGCCATGCGTCCAAATCAGCATGCGCCTCAAAAGCCATGCGCCTCAGACTGCTCTCTGATCCCGAAAGACAGAAGGAAAGTCGCCTGCATGTGCCTCAAAAGCCATGCGCCCCAAATGGTTTGTAACTCCTAAAGGTTATGAGCCGCAGCCTCCTCCTGCGCCCAATCCAAGGCCCAGCTCCCAGATCACTTCTCTCCACCAAATCCGAGATCTTCGAACCAAATGTCGATGACACGTGTCTTTTGACTCAACTCATCCAAGATTTCAGCAACGGAAAGATCTTCTCTCTGCTACGTGCCGGCTCACAATAGCAGTATGAAGAGTTCTCCCCCTCGATCAGGGCGCTGCATCCGTGTGCCTCCATCAGCAACCTCCACGTGGCGTCCCCACACCGGCGCATCCTGCATGCGCGCATGAGCACCAGTCTGCAAAACTATAAGTAGAAGGATCATCTCCTTCACACACACAGAGACTCAGAACACACAAGACTCAAAAAGAATCCACAACAGAGAATCACCGAGAGGCAGTTCTAGACACTCAACGTCCTCCTCTCAGCAAGCTCCAGCACCCAGAGTAATCAACACCTTCAGAGAACCGATAACCGTCGTCAGCCGGTCAACGGAGTCAATGCATTACTACTCGCTCCATTGGCACTAAGGACCCAGCTTAAACAAAAGTGTACTCCTAGGACTACATCTAAGTCCTATATTGTATCACTGTTCTGTTTGTATTAAGATTTCAATCAAAACAATTTTAATGGCAAACAAGCTGGCGACTCTGCTGGGGACTTCTTTCTCCTCTACCGAGAAGGTTGTGTCACAGGCCGACGACGTGAAGGTAGGCTCCTCCCACAAGATGCTGGTAGTGCGCCTCAATCAACAGGTGTACGAGGAGTTCATTTCTGAAGGAAGTGCAAGTCCTTCGAAGCGGCTGTCGAAGCCGAAGAAGACCCGCGCAGCCTGGGTGCGCAAAGTCGACGCCTTGGGCACCACCGTTGAAGGGGATGCGCCCGTCCAGCCTTCCCTTCCTGCTGACGTCCTCAGCAGTCAAGGTGCGCCCGCCGATGCAGCGCATCTCTCGGGGAAGCGTGCGGCTGACCACGTTCCCCAGCCATCTTCCTCTCAGGCGAGGAAGATACGTCGACGGAGCAGGGGCGCAGCCAATGCCCCGCGCATCACTTCTGATGCGCCACAAAGAGCCTCTGTCTTTGACAGACTCACTCGCTGTAATGCGAGGAGAATTTGGATGCTGAGTACTATGCGCCCCAGCGGGCTGGTACGAAAAAATCCAAGGCGGCACGGGCCATGCGCCACAAACGTGCTATGCCAGCAGCCGACCAGAGGCACGCGCTTACAATCACGCGCGCTGCCGATGGCAAGCTGTACATGGTTGACTCAAGTGCTTCTGCACCGACAACGAGTCGATCTTCAAAGTCCTCATCTCGCTTGGGCGCATTCACTGCGTGCACAACCAAGCCGAGAGAGGCAAACTCAGTGGTCTTGAACTCCCGCGCCTCCTCTGGTTGTGCGTTTGAGGTCCGTTCAAGTCACTTTAAATGCTCAGGGGGCGCAGCACTCACCCGACCACCCTGGCGCTTGGCCCTGCCATGCGCCTGAGAGGGGTGTGAGGGTAGCACTCTCCTCCAACGACTTGCGCAACGTGATCACTCACAAGCGTCGGTCAGGAGAGCTGACCAACAAGCAAGATGCGCCTCTCGCGGGGCACACTTGTGCAGTGGTCACATCAACTGCTGTTGCAAGACGGCAGTACCGCCAAAGCAGTCGGTCTTCCAACGGCTACAATCATCGACACCCCTCCGACATCGCCTTGGGACGAAGGTGTCAGCAGAAGAGGAGCTAAAGGTTGCTTCATGCAACGTGATCTCCAACTCCTTCTGTCCGAAGACGACTGCCAATTCCTCGTCTTCATCCAAAAGCCAGCCGAGGAAAACTAAGGCAGCTGTCACGACCTCTGGAGTGTTCGAAGGCACTCGGTCGAGGAAGAAGTTCTTGGAGGAAGCTGGGGGTAGCCAGACCCTTGTCGAGCCTCCTTCCGAAGACGAAGATGTCCAAAGCACAGCGGCGGATCTTCATCAAGGCGAAGATGGCCTCCCTGAAGCCCCTCAAAATGACGATGTCCTCCAGGACACCGCCGGGGGTAGTGCTGGAAACGAAGAGGCCCTTCAAGACAGAGCTAAGGGCAGTCAGGCCCTTGCAGATGCGCCTGTCGAAGACGAACTCCAGAATGTGGCTGGGGGTGGCCAAACACCAGGAGAAGTGACTCCCCCATATGATAGCGAGGCTGAGAGCGAAGCCTCAACTAATCCATCCACTTCCGGCCGTGTCATGACAGTATACATGACCGGGGGTGATCTTGAGACTGATGCGCCGCCACAGGACATTGTCCAGCGCATAGACTCGCTAGAGGGAGGACTCAAAACCCTCTCTGCCTCAATGCAAGCGCTGACTCAAGCAGTGTTTGAGATGCGGTCAGCCTTGATCAGGACACCTTCAAATGGTCCCGACCCAGGAGCCAATGGAGAGTCGAGTGTGCCCCTCCAACGGACACCCTCAGACACAGAAGCACCCCGGACGTCGGAGCCCTCAAACGCTCCACTCCAGGTGGTACCTCCTTCCCCGACTCCTAGCTCCACGGAGGACGTGGTTGAAATGATCAAAGATCTGCGGGAGCACTTCGAGTCCAAGAACAGGCAGGAGGAGCGCCAGAAGATGGGCATTCCCCAGCCTTATCCCCTTGAGTGGAACAAGGTGGTTTATCCCCCAAAGTATAAACCACAAACACTCACGCCGTATGACGGGAAGGACTCTCCACGACGGTACCTGATGTACTTCCAGTCGCAGACAGGGCATCTTTCGAAGGAGGACGCGCTCCTCACCAGCATCTTTGTTGGGGCCCTGAAAGGGTGGCGTATGACTGGTACTGCAGCCTCCCCGATAATTCCATATCGTCCTTCGACGACCTGACACGCCTCTTCCTCGACCGCTTCTACGACGGTGGGAAGGACATGACGATGGCGTCTCTCATTGAGATATGCCAGAAGGACAAGGAAACGGTTCGGGCATTCATCGAACGCTTCCGTCAGGCCTGCTTCAGGCTACCTCCAGGCATGCCAGAGCATGCGCTTCTCTCCTCTTGCAGTATGAACATGCTGCCTGCAGTAAAGCTCTGGCTTAACTCTACTCCCCCTCCCGACTGGAGCTCCCTAATCATCGAAGCTGAAGCTGCAGAGAAGAAGGCGGCCAATGCACGTCTTCTGGGTGTTAGCTTCCCCGTCTTTGACGATAAGGGGAAAAAGTCCGCAATCAACAACTCCGGACGAGAAACAAAGGGGAAACAGGCATTGACTGTTAATGCCTCGAAGGGCGCATCTGCGCCTACTCAAAAGCCTCCACTGGCATCGAGACCCAAGGAGGTTTATTCGTTCAATGATGACGACACCCTGCAACTCTTTGAGATACTGAAGCAGGGTGACAAGATCAAGCTTCCGGACCCGAAGCGGCCCGATGAAGTCGGGAAAGTGGACAACCCGAGGTACTGTCACTACCATCGGTTTGTCGGACACCCGACTAAGGACTGCTACGTCCTCAAAAATTACATCCAGCGCATGATCAATGCGGATGTAATCTTCGTCGACTATGAAGAGAAGACGGTGTCAGCTAATGTGGTGTCACTTCAGTTCGGCACCTTGCCGCCGACTACCACACAAGATGGCGTCGTCCCCATCCCTAAGGCGACAATGGAGGTGGTGAACTTGCCACCCACCCGTGACAATGTGAGTGGACTTGTCCCACTCACCACATCTCGAGGAGAGGTCCTCTGGGTTCACCCCAACCTCGTCTCCGAGGTAACTCAACCGGAGGTACGCCCTACCTCCAAAGCAAAAGGCAGGAAGATCAAGTCTTGCCGCACGGTCTCTTCTTCAACGGAAGAGGCGCTTCCTGTGCAGACGCGTGCACAACAGAACTCCCAGCCCGGTGAAGCTGCCGCCGAAGTGGTGCCTCCTGGCACCATCCCTGAGGAGGGTCCATCCAAGCCCTCAGCAGCCAATAAACAAAAGCAAGTGGAGGCCCGTTTCGACAGACCTCTGCGGAAAGAAAATGCTTCGGGGCTAGCCAAGCCCCACAATTTTGACATCCTGGTGCAACTGGCCAGTACTCCTGCACGCTTGTCTTTGTTCGAGCTCCTGCGTCTCTCTAAGGACTCCCGAGAAGCTCTCTGCGAAGCTCTGAAGGATGCCGAATCCTTTCTCAGTCAAGTCAAGCAGCCTGAAGACCTCCCAACTACTTGTGCACACTGTCATTGTGCGGATGAAGTTATCCCAAACATAACCTTCACCCAACAAGACATGCTGCTCAAGCATCACCGACATAACCGACCGTTGTATTACACAGGGTACATCGGTTCGGTAAAGGTGAGCAGGATTCAGATCGATCCGGGGTCTTCCTAAGCATCATTCCAAAGGCGCTGCTATCAAAGCTGGGGATCCCAATGTACCGGCTGGCGCCCTCCAATACGACCATCAGTGGCTTCAACGCTAGCAAGAGCGAGCCACTGGGCAAGATCCGGCTGAAATGTCACATCGGCAGCCTCAAAACTGAGGTGACTTGTTATGTGGTGGATGCCGAGGTCAACTACAACATCTTACTCGGACGACCATGGTTACATGAGTACATGGTGGTGCCCTCCACGCTCCACCAATGCATGAAATATGTATCCACCAACGGCGTCATCCGGACGGAGTTTGCAGATATCGATCCCTTCAAAGGGATTGAGGCCTACTTCACCGATTCCGACTTGTACAAGCCCATTGACGAGGAGGAAGCCAATGACGCTGATGATGAGGCAGAGACGGCAACAGACGGACATGGAGCCCGAAATGACTCCCGACGCCCCCTTGAAAATCCGATTGAAGGGCAAGCCTCCCCAGAAGGCGCCTCCAATGAGCATCAAGCTATCAGGGAAAGCACCGACTCACGAAGCTCCCCTGAAGATACGCCTCAAGGGAAAGCCACCTCAAACAGCGGCTCCCCTGGTGGTAAAATTACAAGGGAAGGCGCCACTCATCGGAGGCGCAACCGAGGCACCTCTCAAGGTGCGTCTTAAAGGCAGGCCGCCGCAGTCATCCAAGGTGCCGGAGAGGGCTCACATAACCCTCTCAGACCCCAAAGTCAGAGCGGTGGAGGACTCTCCTGATCCGGCCCCAGTGCTTACAGATGAGGAGCTTGGCGAATATATCTCCGCTGATGTAGACGCACCCTCCTTCGACAATGTAATCCCACGGGATAAAATCTCGTACTTTATCAATAATAGAGTGTCTTTCAATTATTCTTGTCTTCCACACTGGAATGCCATGTATACATTAGACAACGCTCTACGGTCGTTACAAACACAAGTAACGACCGTCTACCATAATCAAATAGTCCCGTCTCAAGGAGTCTTCATAGTCCCTCCACGGAGCCGAGACCAAGGCACCATCATCTCGGGCAAAATCGAGCGTCGGCGGGACCTCCCGTCAATCGAGCCCGAACCTGATACCGGCAGAGTACAAGTCTATCGGTACACAGATGCGGCTAAGCACATCATCCAAAAGATGGGCTACGACCTGAAAAGCAACAAAGGCTTAAACTACGGCAAGGGTCGGCATCTCCCTGTCCGGCTTTCGATGCCCAATGGAAAGCCACAGGATTACTATAATCGGACTCGACGGGGGTTAGGCTATGTCACGCCGCCATCAACTCCAGAGAGTTCAGACGCAGAAGACATAGAACATTCCCACTCGTCTCAAGCATCGACGTGGGATTCCGATACCAGTATCGGATCAGTCTTCAGGAAAGTGCTGTCAGCTAACATGACATCGGCGCAACCTCAGAAAGATGAAGGCGAAGACCAACCGCCGGAACCCTTCGAAGAGGAACCCTGGGCTCAGCGCCTAGGAGAACAATGGGAGTCTCGTTTTGAGTTACGAGAACCTCCCACCGAAGACGAAGTCGAGCAGATCGACCTCGGGGATGGGTCTTCTTCTAAACCCATCTTCATCAGCAAAAGCTTGGAAGAAAAAGACCGAGAATCTTTAGTCCAACTGGCTAAAGAGTATATTGACGTCTTCGCCTGGAGCTACGAAGACATGCCGGGTCTCGATCCACAGATCGTGATGCATAGGTTGAACATCTTACCAGATGCCAAACCTATCAAACAACAACAGCGACGCTTCGCCCGGACATCATGAATGCCATCGATCAGGAGGTGGACAAGCTCTTGACCAGTGGCTTCATCCGTAAGGAACAACACCGGACTGGGTAGCCAACGTCGTCCCTGTCACCAAGAAGAACGGGAAGATACGAGTCTGTATCGACTTCAGGGATCTCAACTCTGCTTGCCCGAAGGATGAATTCCCGCTCCCAATCACCGATGTAATGATCGACAACACATGTGGCTTTGAACGCATGTCCCTCATGGACGGGTATTCAGGCTACAATCAAATCAAGATGTTCCCCGATGACGCAAAACACACGTCATTCAGGACTCCGAAAGGTATTTTCTGCTACACAGTAATGCCCTTCGGCTTGAAGAATGCCGGTGCAACATACCAACGAGCGATGAGTACTATCTTCTGTCAACATCTTCGCAAGACAGTTGAGTGCTATGTTGATGACATCGCAGTCAAGAGCCGCCTCAAAAGAGATCACCTACAGGACCTGAGGACGGTCTTTGATCTCATGCGGGCACATCAACTCAAAATGAACCCCGTTAAATCCTTCCTGGGAGTTTCTAGCGGTAAATTCTTGGGCTTTGTTATCACGGCAAAAGGCATTCATGTCGATCCCGAGAAGACTAAAGCCATCCTCAACATGGACCCTCCGAAGAACCTTCGAGAACTTCGGGGCTTACAGGGACGTCTGGCATACATCCGGAGGTTCATAGCAAACCTCTCCGGTAAATGTCAACCCTTTACTCAGCTCATGAAGAAGGGAGTCTCTTACGTCTGGACAGAGGAGTGCCAAAAGGCTTTCGACGACATCAAGGCTTACTTGACAAGCCCGCCAGTCCTAGTGGCACCTGTCGCCGGCAAACCATTCCTCCTCTACGTCCGTGCCATGGATCATTCCCTCGGCGCTTTACTGGCTCAAAACAGCGATGCAGGCTACGAGCAAGCAATCTACTACCTCAGTCGAACACTCATCGGGGCCGAACACCGGTACAACCCCATTGAAAAGGAGTGCTTGGCTTTGGTGTTTGCCATTCAGAAGACTCGTCATTACGTCTCGGGCCAGACAATTCACGTCATCTCCCGAGTCAATCTACTCAGAGTTCTCATGACGAAGCCAGGGTCATTAAACTCCCGGCTGGCTACATGGGCGATCCTAATAACGCCATACAACATGGTGTTTGTCCCGCAGAAGGCAGTCAAGGGTCAGGCTCTGGCTGACTTTTTAGCTGCACACCCCATCCCAGAATCTTCAAAACTCTATGAAGACATCCCGGATGAAGTCCAAGAATCAAACGTCACTGAAGGAAGTCCCGTTTGGCGGATGTTCTTCGATGGCACTTCAAGAATGGGCCCCAACGGCCAAATCATCGCAGGAGTGGGGGTAGTCTTAGTCTCCCCCGATCATCTGGTCATCCAGCGCGCATACTCTTTCGAAGCCATGCTCCAACAATGTTGCTGAGTACAACGCACTCGTCATGGGACTCCAGCTAGCACAACAGCTGGGGGTGGATCATCTGGAAGCCTACGGCGACTCGAAACTCGTCGTAAACCAAATTCGGGGGCAATACGAAGTTCGCCATGAAGATTTGATCCCTTACCATGAAGTTGCATTGAACATCATTTTAACCTTCACTGGGTTCTTCATCGAACATGTACCCCGTCTACAAAACTTGGAGGCTGACGCTCTGGCTGGCCTCGCAGCCTCATTGGCCGCGCCCCTTGGGACTCAACACTATGTCACGGTAACTGGCCGAGACTTGATTTGTCCCAGAAACAACCTATGTTTGCAGATGGCTCACGCCGTGCCAACAAACACCGATGTTAATGTCCGAGACTGGAGATTCCCGTTCATCGACTTCGCCATCTACGGAATCCTTCCGGAAGACCCGAAGGAAGTCGTCTCAGTCAGGAGACGCTCTCTTCGATTCTACTACGATACAGCCACTAAAACGCTGTACCGACGCTCCTTCGACGGGCTTCTCCTTCGATGCCTGTCTAACGAAGAAGAAGCGCGAAGCTCTTCGAGAAGCTCATGACGGAACTTGCGGAGCTCACCAACCAGGTCCTAAGTTGCAAGATCGACTACGACGTATGGGCTACTACTGGCCAACCATGGTCGCCGACGCAGTGGAATATGCTAAGAAGTGCCTTGCATGCCAACTTCATGCAGACTTCATACATACACCGTCTGAACCTCTACATCCTACAGTCGCCTCCTGGCCATTCGAAGCCTGGGGCATGGACATTGTAGGACCAATCACCCTCCTTCATCAAGAGGACATCGTTTCATCCTGGCCATCACCGATTACTTCTCCAAATGGGCGGAAGCAGTCCCACTAGCGGAAGTAAAAAGCTCCAGGGTGGTCAGCTTTATCAAACACCATGTCATTTACCGTTTCGGAGTACCCAGGCGAATCATTCATGACAATGGTCCCCAGTTCATCAGCCACATTTTCAGTAGGTTCTGTGACAAGAATCGCATTCAAAATGTGGCCTCAACCGCCTACAATCCGGCAGCAAACGGATTGGCCGAGGCGTTCAACAAAACTATCGTCAGGCTACTCAAAAAGGTCGTGTCATCCAACAAACGCGACTGGGACGAAAAGCTTGGTGAATGCCTTTGGGCCTACCGCACAACGGTACGGACCCCAACAGGCAACACTCCATTCTTCCTGGTCTACGGGAGCGAAGCAGTACTGCCTCTCGAGATACAGATACCTTCGCTCCGCGTGGCAATCACAAACGATCTCATAGAAGAAGACAATCAACGTCGTCGTCTGCGGGAACTGGAGGCACTTGACGAAAAGCGTCTCCTAGCTCAACAACGCATCGAACTTTACCAAGCCCGTATATCACAGGCTTTCAACAAGAAGGTCAAGCAAAGAACTTTCCAAGTTGGCGACCTAGTTTTAGTAGTCAGAAGGCCAATGGTGTTAATTCATAAGACACCAGGGAAGTTCGAGCCCAAATGGGAAGGACCCTTCATCATTGAGACGGTATACTCAAACGGTGCTTACCGCCTCGCCAAACCCAATGGGGACTTGTTCATGATGCCCATCAACGGCAAGTTCCTAAAGAAGTACTATTCTTGACATCCTCCAAGACATGTATTTTCCCAAACAACCTCTTTTCACAAAATTAAACGCTTCCGGAACCCAGCTGTTCCGTGGCATCCTTCCGTAGAAAGATAACCACGTCCACATTACCTCTAAGTTGTCTCTACATCCTACAAAGCAGAACCTTACATTTTCGTGAGCTTACGCTATCCTTCATGTTTACCACGTCCACATTACCTCTGAGTAAACATCCCGTACAAACAACTCCTGTGTTGTCGTACATTGATCGCAGAACTTCCACGTCCACATTACCTCTGAGTTGTTCAGCGTATCCCCCAGGATCATTCCTGCCACGTCCATAAATACCTCTGAGTAGGAAGATTCTATCATTTGAACCTAATGATTGCCATGTCCACATTACCTCTGAGCAAACATGTTGGTTCCTTCAAACTTATTATCTGTACCTAAAAACCAAGGTGCGCTAAAGATAATAGGTCCACATAAATCATCAAGTTCATGAGATCAAAAAATGAACACATCACACAAAAAAAAGAGATAGTGTATTTCTTTTTTTCAAAGAAGGGAGTACAGAAATACGCTATTTCCCCAGCAAGAGTTGCAAAAACACATAAAAAGAAGAGAAGCTACAGTCCCCGATCCTCTCCAGGGTGGGATGAGAGCTCTCTGACTCGACGTCTCAGGTCGACAGTGCGAGTTTCCACAGTCGCCTGGACTCGCAGCTCGGCTTCTTGACGTATTAATCTGACAGCCTCAGCAGAAGTTTTACTCTCATACTTCTCATCAAGCTGTCGTCGCTGCTGAGCCAAAGCAAGGGTCCGCTGAGTAAGAGTCGCTTCCTCCTGCTTGAATGCCACGTGTTCAGCTAGGACGCGATCAGCTTCTAGTTGAAGTTGGGCCCGCTGGTCTTCAAGACGGCGCATCTGAGCATCAACCTCTGCGATGTTAGCGTCCACCGCAGCCCGCTTCTCCGTCGTCTTCTCCATAGATTGAGACAACTGCTCCACCGCAGCCTCAGTCCCAGCCACTTTACGCTCCCAACTGCTCACATCGGCTCGATGGGAAGCCTCGATTTCAGCCATCAACTTCCCTATCTCTGTATCTATCAAGACAGAGAGGTCATTTCGTTGGATGCGCTGCAGTTCCGCGAGCCGCTCGTCCAGCTCAATCACCGAAACCTCCAGAATTTCGGCCATATGGTCATGGCCTTGGTGAACGCGGATCAGCTCGATACAAGGCATTGCCAAAGTTTTTGCTGTCGCAAAGCTCCCCTTGGCATCCATCACTGCAGATACACCTTTCTCCAGCATTTTGTACACTCCCTCGACGAGGAACTTCACATACTCATCGGCATCCGCCAGCACCTGCGGCGTCATAGCAGGAGTTGGGGGAGCTACTACAATTTGTGGACCGGAGGAAGATCCGCCAACCTCGATCTGAGAGGTTTCAACCTCGGCAGCAATAGGCTCTTCATCAACAGGGCCCAGACTGCTAGCCCGAGGAGCCGAAGGAACAGAAGGAGCCGGCACATGCGTCGTGATAGTACCCCAAGTGGAAGAAGCAACAGAGGGTTCCACACCCTTACCCTTCTCAAGCCCGGAGAAATCACCGACGTCAACGGCCACCTCTTCTACCCCCGACGTTCTATCAGCATCAGCTACCTCCCCCGACAAAACGGGGAGATCAACATTTATCTCCTGACCAGCCCCAGGAGACAAGACCGGCAGAAGGGTCTCATTCTTCTCAAGTCCCTCTACAGGGACAGAATCTGTCGCTACCGCCTGATCGGTAGCCATCTCTATGTCCATGGTTGAAGCCAAGGAAGGATTTGGCAATGATTCAGCCGACCTCCCTTCATCATGACCAGGAGGGGAATCAACCCTCTCCTCTATCCTCACTGCTTCTGCTGCCCCCGCAACGGACCCTTGCAACGCTGGAGGGACGTCACCAGAAGGCGACGAACTCCAATCCACTTCATCATCAGGATGCCTCGAGTCTGTACGACCCTCAGCGTCCAAGGCCTCCACGGCAGATGGTACTATCCCAGAAGTTGTTGCGACTTCAAAGTCAGGAGATACTAAAACCTCCGTAGGAACATCTTCGGGACCCTCCTTCACAGGAGACATCATCATTGGTGGAATGCGCTCCTCAGAAGAGCCTGCCACCTCCTTCGGCTTACTGGTGCCCGGTTTTGAAGCACGAGACTCTTCTTCAATTCCTACAAGAAGAAGAACATAAGTCGCCACAATGACATAAAAAACTGGAATTATGAAACACTCCTTACCTCAGCGGGAGCCGATCCCGTTGGCGTTACAAGTGGCACTTCCGTAATCTTCGGGGTCGACGTCCTTCTCGACCTTTTCGGTACAGAAGAACCAGCTTCTGGGCCTGCCTTTTTCCGACAGACGGGTCTCTCACTGGTGCCACAGCAGCAGCCCGATACCCCGCCAATTCTGGCGAACGATATGACCGAGCTGCCACCAACATATTTGTTGTTGCCTCCAACTGGGTTCCAATGATGAAACTAGTCTCCCTGTCATAACCAGGAGACATAGTATTCATAGTGCAATACAGCTTGGCAGCCGGATATAAGATCGGCGGCCGAGGATTGCGAACTGGTGTGGTAAACTTAACGCTAGTGCATCCAGCGTTATAATACTGCCAGCCCCGGGCTCCATCCAACAAACTCCCAATGAAGCCTAGACTGCTACTGGGATTCCGCAGCATTAGCTGAGTGTAGCCAAATTGACGAGCAAATCGGCTTGGCAAGTACGGTTCCAGATAGCATCTGTTCTGATTGCGGTAGACCAGGTGCGAAGGCCGGATACTCTGCAACCAACGAAAACTCCATTTCGGCAAAGTAACCGCATCCTCGCCAGAATCAACCAAATCCTGGCCGGCCTCGAAATTCTTGAAGATCGGGCCAACCTTCACGATTTTCCACCCCTGAAGGAAGGACAAAACCCTCCTACAAACGGGGACGCCAGTGTAAGACCACTTCCTCTTGTAGAAGCGACGAATGAAGGCATCTCCTTCAACATGGTCCTCCTCAGGGCCAGGACTCATCACATTCGGATGATGTAAGATCAGCCACCCCATAAGATAATGGAAAGGCAGCTCGGCCCGGGGAAAGTTGTCATTATTACCTTTCTCGTGGATCACATCATCAGCAAAAGACCTCAAACCGCGCAACAGGTTGCACACCATCGCGGGGAGGAGAGCTAAAGGTCGTCCAAAGGCCAACTTCACTGCAGGCAAAATGAGATTCCGATGTACCCTCTCAACGGCACCGGATCCCCCTGCAAATATGCAATCCCGGAGCCATATCATCAAGTAGGCCGTCAACACTGCCTTAGATGACATCCGGTGCGCACAGTGCCAGAAACAGCTGTACGTATCCTTGCCGCTCTCATTGGAGTATGGGGTCCTCTCGTCCAGGGGTTATTTCAGAACTCACTTCCGCGGGGTTCAAGCCCTGCGGAGTCGCAAACCGGATCCTCGAAGGATCCGCCAAATCCTGCCTGAAGATATAGTCCCTCCAAGCAGTCACGTGAGGCTGGGTCTTACCCTTGTCCCTCCGGTGCATCAGATAATGATGGCTCGTCACCTCCTTGAAAACGGCCATCATCTCCGGGTCCTTATCCTCCAAGACCTGGATCTCTTCATTTGATGGAAAATATTCCTCGTACGGTTCCGAGCCCCAAGGAAGCTTGGACACTTCGTACATCTCATGGAGGGCCAATCCCAACTCCCCCACTGGAGTAAAGAAGCTGCCAGTCTGGGCGTTGAAAAGCTCCAAGAGCGCAAGGAACATCGGCTTATTGAGGTCCACGCCTGCCTGCGTGGCCCGAATGGCGGCAGTCAGCCCTATCTCTTTAAGCTCAACTTTGAACCTGGAAAGCACCCAGGAGGTCAACTCGTCCCACTTTGGGATGTAGTGACACCAACCTTCGACTCTAAAACCAGCTGTCGGATACGTGACCTTCGACGTCAGCATCCGATTTGCAAAAGTCGGGGCACTGAAGGGAAACGTGTCATTTGGGACTTCACTATAGATGCTCCCGGGACGTAAAGCTCGGTAACTGAACGAAGAACCGGTTCGTGAGGCGGTCAAGGTGTCTCGCTGGTTCGAGGTGGTGTCAATCGAAAGGGAACCCCCCAAGGCACCTCCTTGAGAAGGAGTAAGTTCCCAACCCATCCTTCTCTTCGAAGCTAGACGATAAAAGGCTATCAGCGGCAACTGGCGGTCAACCTGCCGCATGTATAACATCATGCCCTTAGCAGCAAAGAACCAGTCTTCTCTGATCTTCAATATCTTCGCTTCGGAAGAGACTAATCGGTCGCCAAACAGAAAGGCAGGCTTTAAGAAAGTCACACCTTCAGAATCAGCAGACTTCAGTTTACCGCTCTCCATCATACTCTGGAGGAAAAGCGGCAACTGGACCTGGATTTGCAGCATCCTCTCACGAGGTTGGTCCTGAAGGATAGCATCCTTTGCAGGGTTGATCACCGCCTCATCAAAATCAACTCCCATCTGACAAAGAGAAGCGTCCAGGAGGACCTCATTCAACAAAGGGATCGTCATCGACACTGGCGCAACAAAAGTGGAAGTCAGGTAAAAAGACAAAATATGCAAGCAGACTGGCGCATTGCCAGGGTATGAACCCATGCGCATCTGCTTCGGCGCATCATCAGGGTATGAACCCATGTGCATCTGCTTCGGCGCATCATCAGGGCATAGGCCCATGCGCGTCAGCATGTCTCGGCGCATTATCAGGGCGTAAGCCCATGCGCGTTGGCATTGGAGCTTCGGCGTATTATCAGAGCATGAGCCCATGCGCGTCAGCAAAGGCTTCGGCGCATCTTCAGGGAATAAAACCCATACGCGTCAGCCATTAAAACCTCGGTGCATGATAAAGGTATAAACCTATGCACGTCGGCAGGATAGAACCTCGACGTATCATCAAAGACCGAAGTCTATACGCGTCGGCAGTTAGGGCACAGGGCCCAAAGCAGAGACGAAACTCACCTGTCACCTCAGGACGAACGTCGGCAAGAGGCACAAGAGTGATAGGTACATCCTCATCGACAGACTCCTTCGCTTTCTCCTTCCCCTTGCCGGCAGCACCGCGAGGAGTCTTGGGAGCCATTCTCTCGAGGAAGGAGAAGTTAGGGTTTTGAAGAAGAAACTCTAAAGAAGCAGAGGCACAGAGAAGAAGAACCCTTTCTCTCTCCAACTCTTACCTATTTATAGGGCTTGGTCGCACGCGTGAACAGATGACGTGTGATCTCAGCCGTAGCCTCGGGTTCTGTACAGGAATAGCAGCAAAAAAATCATTAATCTTTTCGGTTACCGAGGCACCATCATCATTAACTGAGAAGAGCATGCGCCGAACAGGCATGCACCCAAAAATCATATGCCCTGACCTCCATGCTTCTTATTCAAAGTATTCCAAAACTTATTCAAAAGTTTTGAAAACTTTGAAGGGGGTCTTGTAGAAGCATGGAATTTCACAACCAGAAAGCCCATGCGCCAGACACTACATACGCCAAGACTCACACAGAACACTTCACAGCAAAGTCAATAACCATGGACATCTGAAGAAGGACTTTTTATTTATATATAAAAGTCTATTACATGTCTAGAAAAGGTTGTACAAAGGAGAATTTCTACAAAGAAAAGATCCTAAGTCTACAGCCAGCGGCCACCATGCGCCTCCAGTTAGGCGCAGCAGTCATCATGCGGTGCCAGTCGCCATGCGCTGTCAGTCAGGCACAGCAGACATCATGCGCCTCCAACCAGGCGTATCCACCATATCTTCAGCAGCTCAGTCATGTACATCCAGCTCAGTTGTGTGCATCCCTTCAGCAGCCCAGCTATGTGCATCCCTTCAGCAAATTCTTCCAACCAGGCTCACCTGGCCGAGCAGAGCCCAGTTATGTGCCGCTCTTCCAGCCAGGCTCACCTGATAAGTGCTTCGCCAAGCAAAGCATTTAACCCTCTGGCTGGAACCAAGGAAGAGAAGAGCACCGCAAATGCTGTGGCCAGAGGAGGCCTCGAAAGAGCCTCCAAAGCCGAAGGAAGACCGTGATCGAAACCGCGGCTAAAGGAGCAGCTTTCAACACGATCAAAGTGGGGAAACCCCACTTTGAAGGAAGAGAGAGCCTAGCACCGCCATTCCGATCTACGGCTCTTCCGGAATAACGGGGACAAGGCCCGAGCATCCCTATCTTTGGATGCAACAGGCACCTTCCGCCTGCCTCGGAAGCCCTCGACTCCGTCTTTTGGATGTAACAGTCACCTTCAAGAGCATCGAAGACAACACAGCGTCTCATCTTCACCCTCGGGAAGCACTTCGTCAACAGAATGCACCCGCATGTTCAAATTCATGTTGGAAGAACGTGAGGGAATGAGAAGCAAATCTTCTCTCCATGCTACTATTTATAGGCCGGGCAGATCAAACCCACGTGCCAAGTGGATGGCCCTCCGAATTCGTACAATGAATTTACATTAAATGGATGAACCGGACGCCTCGAATTTAGCCAAACGGCTATTTATGGCACTCGAAGAGCGAGACAGCCGCATCATTAAAAGACATGTCCGATGCGCCAGCCAGACAGCGCATCACACGGACGTGCCCTTCGGCATCGGCGCATCACACAGACGCGCCCTGCAGTACTCGGCGCATTACAGAGGGTGCGCCCTCACACATCTCCATACCGAGTGGAACGCCAACCGATGCGCCCACTCAGCTGTCCATCGAACGTCACCAACATTAAATGCTGAACTGACAGAGTTGGCAGCACGCCTCCCAAAGTTTGAACAGTTGACAGCTTTATTCAGAAAACGAAGCGTCGGCAACGTCAGCATCATCATGACTTTATTTCCACGGCTACTGCCACGTGGCCACTCCACCATCAGCATGCGCCTCTACGGCCATGCGTCCAAATCAGCATGCGCCTCAAAAGCCATGCGCCTCAGACTGCTCTCTGATCCCGAAAGACAGAAGGAAAGTCGCCTGCATACGCCTCAAAAGCCATGCGCCCCAAATGGTTTGTAACTCCTAAAGGTTATGAGCCGCAGCCTCCTCCTGCGCCCAATCCAAGGCGCAGCTCACCAGATCACTTCTCTCCACCAAATTGAGATCTTCGAACCATGAGTCGTTGACACGTGTCTTTTGACTCAACTCATCCAAGATTTCAGCAACGGAAAGATCTTCTCTGCTACGTGCCGGCTCACAACAGCAGTATGAAGAGTTCTTCCCCTCGATCAGGGCGCAGCATCCGTGTGCCTCCATCAGCAAACTCCACGTGGCGTCCCCACACCGGCGCTCCTGCGCGCATGAGCAGCCAGTCTACAAAACTATAAATAGAAGGATTATCTCCTTCACACACACAGAGACTCAGAACACACAAAACTCAAAAAGAATCCACAACAGAGAATCACCGAGAGGCAGTTCTAGACACTCAACGTCTTCCTCCTCTCAGCAAGCTCCAGCACCCAGAGCAATCAACACCTTCAGAGAACCGATAACCGTCGTCAGCCGGTCAACGGAGTCAACGCATTACCACTCGCTCCATTGGCACTAAGGACCCAGCTTAAACAAAAGTGTACTCCTAGGACTACATCTAAGTCTTATATTGTATCACTGTTCTGTTTGTATTAAGATTTCAATCAAAATAATTTTAATGGCAAACAGATATCACTCTGCAAATCAACTCATATTCTGAGAATTATATTCATTCAGCCTTTCATCAAAGGGATAGAAATCAACCTTGGCATATTCTGTTTATTTATGGCCCTCCAAAATTGATTGATAGGAATCAGTTCTGGTCACATTTGGAATCAATCATTACTTCTATCAATGATCCATGGATATGTATTGGAGATTACAATTCCATCCTCAGTCCAGAAGAAAAGCGTGGTGGGAATACTTTCAATTACCATCATAACCAGTCCTTTATTAGATGGTTCAACAATGTAGCAGCCATGGACATTGGTTATTCTGGCCCTGCCTTTACCTGGACTAATTGTCGAGACGCCATAAACAATGTAGCTGAACGGCTCGATAGAGCTATGGTGGATACCAAGTGGCGCTCCCTTTAACCCAAAGCAGGTGTTTTGCACTTACCTAGGCTCAACAGTGACCATAATCCCATCCTTTTACAGCTCAACATCACTATTCCTAAAATGAAATACCCTGTTCGATTTGAGGTTGCTTGAACATATGAAAAAGATTTTGATACAGTTCTTACTAATCTTTGGAGTAATATTACAGTACCAGGTCTCATGTCTAAGCTTCGAAGTTTACTTCCTAAGTTGAATAGTTGGGGAAAACATCGCATTCATAATATGGACTTGGATATCAAATCCTATGAAGAAAAGCTACTTTTCCTCCAAGATCAATCTCCTACTAATGCTACATATGAAGAAGAATGACAGGTCAAGATTTGGTTAAACAAACTCCATCTGCAAAAGGAATTATATTGGAAACAGAGATCTAGTAACTCTTGGTTGCGTGAAGGGAATAAGAACACTCGATTTTTTTACCTATCAGCTACAGCTAGGAAGCAAAGGAATGTGATCCACCATATTCAAGCTGACAATGGAGATCTTCTCACATCTCAGAGTGACATTGCAAAGACTTTTGAAAATCATTTCATTGATCGATTCAAGGTGGCCAAGTATTCCCCAGTTCCAGATCATATCTTACATGAACTACACACGATATCAAAAACTGATAATGAAGGAATCTTTACAGTACCTGAAGATGAGGAGATTAAACAAGTTATTATGCATATGAAACCCTACAAATCCTCTGGTCCTGATGGTTTCCCAGCTGCCTTCTATCAAAAATATTAGAGTTTTATCGGTACGGAGGTAATTCAACTTGTCCAAAGTTTTTTCACATATGGTGTTATGCCTAATCTATTGAATCATACGTACATTACTCTTATTCCTAAAACTCCTTCACCACAAACACCATCTGATTTCAGACCAATTGCTTTGTGTAATGTTCTTTATAAAGTGATCATAAAAATTTTTGCTAATCGTATTTGCCCACATCTCAAAGATCTTATCAGTCCCCTTCAAAATGCATTTGTGCCAGGTAGATTTATTGGTGACAATGTGATTATAGCTCAGGAGCTTTTACATTCCATTTCAAAATTCAGTGCTTGCAACAGTTCATTTGCTCTCAAACTTGATATGTCAAAAGCCTATGATAGGCTTAACTGGAATATTATTAGTCAAGCCCTCCATGGCTTTGGAATAATTGGCAAATCACATGATCTCATCATGTCATGCATATCCTCCACCTTCTTTGCTGTTCTCGTTAATAGTACCCCTACAAAATTTTTTACCAAACCGTGGTATCAGACAGGGTTGCCCCCTATCACGTTATCTTTTTATCATGAGTATGAAAATTTTGTCAACTTTTATTATGATCATGGAGAGAAATATGCTTTATGAGGGAATAAAACTTCATCGATGTTCTATTCCTTCTCTCATCTTGCTTTTGCTGATGATTTGCTAATCTTTGGAAAAATATTCACTTCACAATATCACCCAAGCCAAATACATCATCCAATCCTTCGAACATTGGTCTGGCCAAAGAATTAATTTTACAAAGTCATCGATCTTCTTCTACAAAAAAACCGATCCTCATATGCGCCAACTCTTTCAACATCTTCTTGGTGTTAGCTCAATGAATGCAACGGATAAATACCTTGGTCACAAACTTCTTCTATCGAAAAATAGAGTATCTATTTTTTGATCTTCTCAATACCAGCAAATGTAAGCTTACTGGTTGGAAGAGTCGTTGTTTATCACATGCTGCCCGAACAGTCCTTATCAAATCATCTTTATCATTAATCCCCACTTATTATATGTCCTCATATTCAATTCCAAAGACTGTCACTGACTCCTTATCCAAACTCCAAAGAGATTTCTGGTGGAATAATGGCATGAGCAAAAAGAAACTTCACTTTACTGCTTGGAACAAATTTACTAAACCGAAGTATCAAGGTGGACTTGGTATTCGTGGTCCATATATTACAAATCAGTCCCTCTTGCTCAAATTGACTTGGAGATTCATAATGGATGAAGGTTCTACCAGGGCCAATCTGTTAAGATGTAAATATCTACATCCTCATCCTTTTGGTCGGCTAAACAAACTCCATCTTTATCGTACATTTGGTCAAGTATATTGAGCAGTAGAATGTTTCTTCATGGTAATGTAATTTGGTCTGTAGGAAATGGTTCTCAGATTAATATCTGACATGAACCATGGGTTCCAAACATTCCTAATAACAGAGTATCGGGATTCCAGTCTTCAAACAGCAGAGTAACCTACGTCAGTGAGCTTATCAATGATATTTCTTATACCTGGAAAGAAAACCTTCTATTCCCCCCTCATGAAGCCACAGCAATATTGTAGATCCTTTATCTTCTAATTGTCCTACTGATCATGTGGTCTGGAAGCATACTCGTGATGGGTGTCTTACTACAAAATCAGCTTATCGAACCATCCATGAAACCTTATTCAAAGATTCTCAATGCTCTGATGATATTGCATTCTCTAATTGGAAGAAACTCTGGAAACTCCACAACATTTGGCCGAGAGTTCTGATATTTGCCTGGCGAGTAATCACTAATTCTCTTCCAACCAATGCCAACATCCACCGAAGAATCAATGACATCGAAGCTATATGCCCTCTCTGCAAGGTATGTGATGAAACAATTGACCACCTTCTTCTTCATTGTCCGATTTCAGGTATAACGTGGCAAGCTAGACATTCTATTGTAAGACATATTCATCCTCATACCACTGCCTCCTCTCTCATTCCAACTCTTCTGAAGAGGGAGACCAAGATGATGTATCGACTTGCCTATATCTGATGTGGACTATGTGGAAGGCCAGAAACAAAGTAATCTTCAATCACCAGAGAATCAACATCAATCGAATCCTGCATGAAGCGTCTATCGTGAAAGAGAAATATGATTTCTACAATCAGTCAAATTGCTCCAATGATATGTTATCCAACAGAAACATAAGCTATGCAGGTTGGATTCTACCTAGTGACCCTGTTGCAAAATTAACTTTGATGGCACTTGTCTTGATGGCAAAATGGCTGCATCAACAATCTTGCGTAATGGAGATGGCATCTTCCTTGGTGCATTATCAAAAACACAGGATGGAGGATCGCCTGTTGAAGCTGAAGCTCTAGGAGTTCACCTAAGTCTCATTCTAATCGAAAGGAGGCAACTACAACATGTCATAGTTGAAGGTGATTGCAAAGCAATTATTGATTCTATCAATTCACAATTGGCTTCAACTGTATGGCAGGCTCGCCATGTTATCACTGATGCAAGGAAACTTTTCTCCTCAAGCAATGATGCTACCTTCTCCTATGTTAATAGAAATGCCAACCATTGTGCTCACAGTCTCTCCTCTCAGGCTCTTTCTCACCATGCAATGAACTCTCTTTTAGTTCATGATGAATGTCCAGATTGTATATATGAACATATCCTTCGTGATATGCCTGTTTGTCTCAATACTAGTTTGTGAGTCATAGGACTGCAGTTTTATTTTTGGTCTGATAGAAAGATATTTAAGGGTGGTATCATGGAAAGTCATTCAACTTTTTGAGAAGTTATGCCCAAAATCTGGAGGTGACATTTGAATTACAAATCATTTTCGGATCATGGCCATCTAAAAAGGGCGTCCTGATGCTGAGGTCATAAGATGCCATGTACCAAGTTCAAATCAAGTACTAGTGAGTAGTGAATTATTCATAATGGATTCGAGGAAAAGAGGAGCGGCCAAAGAGGATTTTTTTTGTATATCACACTACTGCATGAACAATTGATCAATTTGAGGGAATAGGCAACCTTTCTATGGAAGCTAAAAATCAAAGTAACTTAAAGGTTCTAATTCTATTCCTGGTCCTGAATCAGATGGAGGAGTTGTCTTCTTTTTATTAATATTAGTTTCTTCTATATTACATCTTCCTTTATTAAATTGTTTTAAAATCCTCTTCTTTCAAATTCTACCATCTACTCATTAGTTTCTCTTCGTAGTTTTCTTTTTCTAATGTAAATCTGTTGTATCATCTTCCTATGTATAATAAATTGGTGTTCATGGGCTAAGCTATACAAACATTTCATGTTTCCATCTCTATTAATTGGAAGTGAATTGGGAAAGCTTCTCAACCCAGAACAAGTGGTGAAAAGAGAGCAGTGACTTGTTTGCCTCTTTGATTGTAGAGGAATTACATGTCACTCTTAACAATATTATCTTTAACTTTAAAACTATGAAAGATTAAATACACATTTCACTAGTTTTTGTCTACGATTTATACCGAGGCTAAAACCTTTTTTGGCTCCTATTTTCCTTGTGATTATGAGATGTCAAAGTGAGTTCTCCTGTGAATCTGGTTTGAATTTAGTACACTCTAAACAAAATTGTTTCATATGACAAGTTTCTACTTGGTTTTTATGTCAACTGTCTTACCGGCTTAAGCAGACTTAATATTTTAATGATCCATAGAGAAACTAATAGCTTAGAGATGCTAATAGACTATTAATTCTCATCCTCCACATAATGTTTGTGAATGTTCTTATGTTGCATTATTTTGGCAAGACAATAGCAAAAGCTCATAAAGTGACAGGATCTCTCATGGAGCTAGTTAGTATTTGTCCCCTATCAAGTATCAATATGTCTTAATATCTATTCCCTTTTATGGTTGTCATGTAACTTTAGAACTAAGAGCTTTAACATCTTGTTAAGCATAAGCTTATTAGGTATGAGCGAATGAGTTTTATGTCCAGCGAAAAAAATCCCTCCTATAAATCTTATTATAATTATGTTATTAAGAGATGCTAACAAATTATTGATGAGAACATAAAATATTATATTTTATCCCTTAATGTCTACCATTTTATTTTCATTTCAAGACTAAAGGTACTCATTAGATTTATATTTTGCTTTAGGATACAATTGGAGACAGTAAGTGCAAAATGGAGCTAAATTACAATTATAGATAATTTTGATACCTTTTACCAAAATGGGCATAACTTTCTCCTCCGAAATGCAATTGAGGTGATTCAAAAGGATTTGGAAAGCTAAGACAAAGATGTACAACTTTCATATTTTGACATTTCTGCGATTCATGATGCATCATGGACAAAATTATACTTGAAGTTGAGTTAAAGATGTTGTAAATGAAAATGGGAACCAAAATAACTATTTTTTTACTTTTTCTATGACTTAGTTTTTTTGTTTGAGAAGTAACTTTTAGAGGATTTTTTGGAAGATATTGCGGGCTTCAAACAACTAATTTAGGGTGTATAAAAGGGGTAGAAATCACGAGGGAAGGAAACACAACTCTTCTTCTTCTTCTTCAACTTTTCTTTTAA
Source organism: Iris pallida (assembly GCA_029216955.1). Taxonomy (NCBI): domain Eukaryota; kingdom Viridiplantae; phylum Streptophyta; class Magnoliopsida; order Asparagales; family Iridaceae; genus Iris; species Iris pallida. The sequence goes on along the minus strand of JANAVB010016199.1, from coordinate 2,072,491 downwards.
AGTTTTGATGAATATGTGCGGCTAAAAGTCTTGTTGGTCAAAGATAACGGAATCCTTGAAATCAAAAAACTTGTGAGATCTGAATTGTTTTATTTTTGTGATTTATACTTTAAGTATTGAACATTTTTCTATGCCTACCTTCATGATTGTTTTGTTTAATTACTAGAAGGCATACTAGTTTATTATTCATTTGGATCTATTACTTAATTAGATATCAAATTCGTAATTGTTTGATTTCTCTAATTTATGAAGCAACCAAGATTTAATGAACTGCTTTATTTTATTAGATCTTAGAAGAAAAACTTTTGACAAAACTAACAGCTTGTGCTTGTGTCATTTTTCTTCATCGATCTCTTGGTTCTTTAAGAAATTGCTAGATTAAATCTTCAGCGCTTGTCTTGAATTATTTAGTAAAAAAAGTTAATTAGATCGCTTGTTTTTAATTAACTAAGCCTAAAAGAGATAAGATGATACTTTCACAGTGAATATTCAAAGTATAAGTTAATTTATTCTTGCATCGATGATCAATTTTAAGATCCCAATTGTGAATGTTGACTGAGACCAATATTTGTTCCTTTGATTGATTTTAATACTTTAATTGTTTTTAGATCTTCTTAAATTTTCTTTTATCATATTCAAAACTCTCTCCCCCATCCTTGTTCACATAACATAAAATTATATTAATTAGTCTTCGTGGGATCGATCCTTACTTTCACTTTTACATATAATTTTAAGAGTAAAGGTTCTATTTTGTGTGCCTTACTTTAAGTGCACATACTTTTAGGAAATTATGAAATCAATTTAAAGCGCATGTCAACTGCTATACATCCCTTGGACTTTATACTTGTGTCCTCTTTGTTCATGGCTGATTTGAAGAGGGTTTAAAAGTAATGCATTCTGATATAGTTGCACTGATTTCTTTTTTGTCACTGATGAAGCTAGATTTATTGTATTATTTTTGGATCAAAATAGAGTCAGACACTTGAATACTTATCCTGATACTGTATGAACATTACCATAACTTCTAATGTAATGAGCATCTGATCAATGTCATTGGTGATGTTACTTACAGTAGTAAAGTTTCACAAAGCTATAATCTCAAACAATTGATTGCATATTAGTACTTCACAATAGAGTACTTGGAAATGTAGTTTGCTATATATTTTTTTTCATTGTTGTGTTTATATATACATTAAAGTAGATACAATGAACTAAAATATATTTTGTGTTTGTGCAGGTTATCAATCAAAAGAACAATATCTGTATATTGTGTTGAAGCTTCTCCTATGCAATCAATTGAGCTGAAATTTATGATAGAAGACAATTTACACTTGTTCAGCTCGATATTTTTTTTAGAAAATTTGTATTGAATTGTAGGTTCTCAACTCAGTACTACAACAATTTTTCTAGTTCATGCATATATGGCATGATGTACTTTGGCATTGCCTTTTGTTTGCTATTAATGTATTTTGCTACTGAATCCAATTAATTTTATGATTCACGTGCTTGGATTTATTTGAAGGAGTTTTCAGTTTTGTAGTTTGATTGGGATTACATGTGAGTAAACTATTACTAATGTATTTTTTCTATGTTGTATACTTTGTTACCATTGAAATATTTTGACGAAAATATTCATCAAATATCATTTACGACATGCTACATGTCATAAAATAGTAAACATAATTTGTCAGAATATCTTTTACGACATCAAAATGAACGCTGTAAATTATCTTGCGGGAATAGCTACTATGGCGTGCAAATGTACGTTGTATAGATCATGTAGGAATATCTATTACGGCGCCCAAATATATGCCGTGAAAGAGCAATTACGGCACACTAAATATGCCATAAATGGTTGTCGACATTTTATGAGAACATCAATTACGACATTCATTTGTAATCATTTATGGCGTGTATATCAACATTTACAGCGCTATCCAACGCGCCGTAAATAATAGGGTCATTTACGGCATGGTCTTTTACGGCACAAAATGCGTCGTGAAAGATCATTTATGGCGCGTTTTGTGCGCCGTAAATGATCATTTTTCTTGTAGTGCTACAAGTTTAGTACTTGGTGTTTCGATTTGATGAGTATTTTGGAGTAGATCTAAAGTTTTAAGATTAGGGTTTTATACTATTTTGAGGGAATGATCTAGTAAAAGTATTATTTCTGAAAACTAATTGTTCCATGTGTAGAGATTCAATTTCATGTAGTCTGCGCTTTTGTTTTGTCGAATTTGAGTCCTAGAGAGGAAGTTAAAGTTTTTTGATCTTCCATGGCTAAACTTTCTGTTTGGGACGACGACCTCCATGAGCACAGGAGGCCATCCGGCATAGATGCCAATGGCCACGGAAGCTTGTCGCATGTTTCCACCTGACACATGCGCGTTGTATGCATAGGCTCCTATGCGTACTAAGGTTATGTGCATACTTGTCCTGCCATGCGCCAGTTGCCATGCGACAGGAGTTTTCTATGCGCTCATTTGGTCCATGCGCCAGGGTGCACCAGATCGCCAGCGATAGATCTGCCATGCACTTATCTAGCCCATGCGACAGATTTGTCATGCGTACTTGCCATGCGCCTACTTGCTACTTGTACTTTGTTCCAATCTGACTAGATAGTTGACATATTTGGTGATGGAGATGGGATTTGGATCAGAGGACTACGATTAGAAGATTAGATAGACATATATATTTTTTAGATAGACATATATATATATATAGATATATATATATAGATATATATATATATATATATATATATATATATATATATTTATAGACATATATATATATAATATATATAATATATATATATATAATATATATTATATATATAAAATATATATTATATATATATATATATATATATATTTCATATTATATATATATAATATATATATATATTTAAGATATATATAATATATAATAATTATTTTATCGGATTTATCTCCAGATAGCTGATATGTATAATGTGTTAGTCTATTTGCAAACAATCGATGGAAAAACTCAGTTGCAATCCCTAAGAAGAGATGCAAAGAATGCAGTTGCAATCCTAAAAAAGAGATGCAAATAATGCAGTTGCAATCCCTAAAAAGAGATGCAAATAATGCTGATTGCGTAGCCTAAACGATTAAAAAAAATCGAATCGCGTTTGCAATAGCGGTTTTCGAAGGCAACAAGAGATGATCAACAACAGTTGAGTCTCAGATTCTCGAAGGCAACAGAAAGAGGAAGGAAGAAGAAGAGCGGATCTCGCTGGGGTGTTGAACACGGCGCTCAAAGCTATACCCGCAGTACGGATAAGCTCCCAGGAACCAGCAAGTTCAGGAGAACTTCTGGAACGCTCGTAAGTCAATATTTGAGACTTGAACGGGCTTCCTGGACTTAACAGACTCCCTCAACTCTCTTCTTGGTGCATCTTTCAAAGGAGGCCAAGGGGCTCTATTTATAGAGTGGAGTGAGACTTCACCTCTTCTCCTATCCGATGTGGGACTAAAATACCAATACTCAAAAATAGAGTTTGATTTTAGATCATCCCACAATCAGTATAGAAGTGTGCCAGTCCACGCCTACCCCCGAACCCTCCCGTGCATGCACGAGACATCTTGGAGTCCGCGTCCGAGTCCGAGTCCGCACAACAAAAAATAACTTGCATCCTTGTTGGATTTAATCCTTTTTCCTTCTAGGAAAATACTTCCACATGGCACAAACTTGTGCCCCACTACACCTCATGTGCACACCTCAACACAAGCAATGCATTATATTGAGATACTCACCATTTGGTGTAGCCGATGGGGGACTATTTTCTAGTCCAAAGGCAAAAACACCAACAATCCCCACATATCTCAATATATGGGTTGAGCGTTCCCCACAGTGATTGTCCATCATGCATTAGGAGAGATCGCTACGACTTGAATCTTCCCGCATAGGTTAAATAACAGCATGATACAAGAATGGACTAAGCCTTGAATTCTGCATCATAACTGCAATTCTTCCTACTCACATAGTGACATCAACTGTGCTTCTGGCTGCACATTGAAGGCCTTGTGCCAGCCTGGTTTCAGTGTATAATTTTTGGGCGTCTACAAGTTTACCCTCAAGAGACGGCCTGATATCTCTGTCCATACACTATAGGTGAGTTCTATATAAAGAGTCATTGGCATGAAGCATTGCGCTTCTTTGCGGTGCTACGCCGCTATGACATGGCTGACAAAGCCAAGGCATTACCCTACCTGGGAACCTCATCGTAGTGTCATACTACTGTAGCATGAGGTCTCAAGCCTCTTTGTAGTGCCAAACTACCCAGCATGAAGCCTTGCGCTCCCTTGTGGTGTTACGCCACATGACATGGCTTGCAAAGCCGAGGCTTTACCCCTACCTGGGTACCTCATCGTGGTGTCATGCCACTGTAACATGAGGACACCGGCCTCTTTGTAGTGCTGCCTACATCTTTATTACGATTATGCAACATTAGGCTACCTGCCTATATGCGGTGCTACGCCGCCTGTAACTTGGCTAACAAAGCCGAGGCATTACCCTACCTGGGAACTCATGGTGGAGTCACCCCACTGTAGCATGGAGTTGTAACACTCCTTTGTGGTTGTTGCGCCACCATGCTTCCTGTAAAGCATAACAGACCTTCACTCAGTCTGAGAACTCATTAAGGCATTATGCCATCCTTCTCACAGGATCAATTTTCCGGTAGAAAATTCATAGTAGACAACAGTGGTTCTGGGTCCGAAACCCTTACATGTTCCGCAGAACAAGTGCCCACTGTTAACTAATATTTTTCCAGTCAATAGTCCTCCCTTGAATCAAAAATTAGATATCTGGTAGATTCTCTTTGAACCAATAACATAAAATTTATTGATAGGATTATAATGACACAATATCAGAATGCCTTCAAGCCCATCTTCCTTGCTGTGTCCTCGACCAGCTGACGCTTGAGACCCTTCGTGAACGGATCCGCCAGGTTTTCCTGACTCCGAATATCGATCACTGCAATGACGCCCCTTTTTATGAGATCGTTCACTGCTCTGTGCTTCAACCGCACAGTCCTCTTCTTCCCGTTGAAGAGTTCATTTGATGCCACTGCTGCCGCCTGGTTGTCACAGTATATCGGAATCGCCGGTATCTGAGCCCCAACCATTGGAAGGTCATACATGAGCTCCCGAAGCCACCTGCTTCATCTGCTGCAGCGTCCAATGCAAAGAATTCAAATTCCATGGAGGAGCGAGATAACATAGTCGCTTCTTCGACTTCCACGATATAGCAGCTCCACCCATGGCGAACACATATCCACCTGTGGAATATTCGCTCTCCACCTCTGAACACCAGCTAGCATCACTGAAGCCTTCCACTACTGACGGATCTGCTGTAGTATAGTGCATATGTCTGAGTCTTCTTGAGATATCTCATAACACGCTTCACAGCTTTCCAATGCTTTACGCCTGGATTGCTCGTAAATCGACTCAACATTCCCACTGCAAAGGCTATGTCCTTGTGTGTGTAGAGTAGTAGCGTACATCAAACTTCCGATGACGCTAGTGTACTCCAACTGCCTGACGCTCTCCTTCGAATTTGGCTCCAGTTTCAGATCACTCCTGTACGGTGTATCAATAATAGGAAGATCTTGATACCCGTAGCGAGAGAGCATCTTCTCAATGTAATGAGACTGTGACAGCGCTATTCCAGTGCCTGTCCGGATGATCTTGAGCCCCAAGATTACGTCGGCATCCCCAAGTCCTTCATACTGAACTTGGTCGAGAGGAATTTCTTTGTCTCTGTGACGCAGCTTAAATCCGTACCTAGGATTAGCATGTCGTCCACGTATAGACAAACGATTACTCCTCTTCCGTCAGCAAACTTCGTATAGACACACTTGTCTGTTTCACTGATCCTGTAGCCATTTGACCTTATCACCTTGTCAAACTTCTCATGCCACATTTTGGGAGCTTGCTTCAAACCATACAGAGACTTCATCAACTTGCAGACTTTGTCTTCCAGACCTCTGACGACAAAACCTTCTGGTTGTTGCATGTAGATCTTTTCGGTCAGCTCGCCATTAAGGAATGCCATTTTCACATCCATCTGATGTATCACCAGCTTGTGTATTGCTGCTAAAGCAATTAACAATCTGATAGTTGTCATCCGAGCTACTGGAGCATAAGTGTCAAAGTAGTCGATCCCCTGCTTCTGAGCAAACCCCTTGGCCACTAGCCTGGCCTTGAACTTGTCAATGGTTCCATCTGCTTTCATCTTCTTCTTGAAGATCCATTTGCATCCGATGGGTCTTGCTCCTTCTGGTAGGTCGACCAATACCCATGTGTTATTGGAGGTGATTGAGTCAATCTCGTTGTCAATCGCCTCCTTCCAGAATATAGCATCTCTGGTTTCATCGCCTCATCATAGGTAAGCGGATCTGCTTCCACATGATAGGTGACGAAGTCATCTCCGAAGTCTTTCGGCCTCCTCGCTCGCTTAGTTGACGGCTCAGCGAGTTCTGGTTCAGCTGGTGTCTCCTCGACAACAACTCCATCTTGGACTGGTTCGATAAAGATCTCTGTCTGCTCCGCACCCTCATTATTCTCCGGAATGTCCGCGAGAACAATGTTCTTGTGCCTTGCAAACTTTTCTTCAAAATATTCAGCATCGCGAGATTCGATGATATGATTTGACTCGATATCAAGGAATCTCCGAGCATCACTCTTCTCGGCATACCCCAGGAAGATCGCCTTAGTAGTCCTTGTCCCCAGCTTCTGAATCTTTAGATCGGGAGCTTCACATAAGCCAGGCACCCCCACACTCGAATGATATTCAGGTTGGGTCTGACTTTGAACCAGAGTTCATGAGGAGTTATGTCGGAAGTTGCATACGGCACTCTGTTCAGAATGAAAGTGGCCGTTAATGCAGCTTCTCCCCAATAGCACTTTGGGAGACCCGCAGTCAACAGCATAGAATTCATCATCTCTGTCAATGTTCTGTTCTTCCTTTCTGCTACCGTTGGATTGTGGAGAATACGGAGCCGTCGTCGTTGATGATTCCATGTTCTTTGCAGAATGATGAGAATTCATGAGACCTATATTCCCCACCTCGATCACTCCTCAGCCTCTTGAGTTGTTGTCCAGTTTGCCGTTCAGCCTCGGCCCTGAACTCCTTGAACTTCTCGAATGCTTCGTCTTTAGATTTGAGTAAATAGACGAAGGCATACTTGGAGAAGTCATCGATGAAAGTAATGAAATACTTCAACCCGGCCTTTGTAGAGAATTGTTTGAAGTCACAGATATCTGAGTGAACCAAATCCAGAAGATCTGTGCTTCGATGGACCCTGTGGAAGGGTTTCCTAGTGATCTTCGTCTGAGCACATATCTCACATTTCTCTACCTTACCCCCACACTTGGAGATAAGTCCTAGACTAGACATTTTGTTTATTCGCTTACAATGAACATGTCCTAGTCTATTATGCCACAACTCAAGAGAGTAATTCAAACTAGTGATAGCATTGACATTATTATGCTGGGTTACAACAAGCTGAATTTTGTACATTCCTTCAGTCTGAAAAGCTTTCCCGAAGAAAGTACCCTTCTTGGACATCACCATTTGGCCAGCATTGATGTCCATCTTCAAGCCTGCGTTGTAGAGCAGGCTCCCAGAGATCAGGTTCTTTGCGATTGCAGGAACATGCTTCACACCTTGAAGCGTCAGAATGTTCCCCGATGTAAGCTTCAGCTCCACCGTCCCGATCCCCAGTACTTCAGCTTGTGCCTGGTTCGCCATCATGACTTTCTCGGAAGTAGGCTCATAGGAGACGAACCAGTCCTTGTTGAACAGACATGACATGTCGCGCCAGTGTCTATCCACCAGTCCAAGTCTGCCCCCACAGTTGCAACCTGTGCTATCATGGCAACCTGATTAGTAACCAAAGAAACCTTGTTAGGCTCACCTTGCTCTTTGGGCTTGGACTTGCATTCACTTTTATAGTGACCCTTCTTGCCACAGTTGAAGCAAGTCACATGGGACTTGGACTTCTGTTGCTTGAATCCTGGACCCTTCACTTTCAGATTCGAGAAGTCCTTCTTCTTGTGGTGAGAAGCCGCCTGCTTCCCTTTGTTCTCTCTGGTGGCTTGAACCAGATTCGCCGTTGCTAGTTGCTTGGACAGCGTGTCCAACTTCTGTTGAGAGCATCTCGTCCTCAACATGAATCTCGCTGAGGAGATTATCCAGGCTAATCTCCATCTTCTTCCTATGCATCCTTGCATAGATGTTGCTCCATCCTGGAGGAAGTTTTGCCACGATCCCTCCAACGACGAACTTGTCGACGAGGGGCATGCTATCGTCCTCCAGTTTCTGGCGCAGCTTCAGGAACTCTTTCACTTGGGGCAGCATGGTCTTCTCGTCTTCAAAGACCCATTTGTGGTATTTTTCAACCATGAACATCTTCGACCGGGCCTCGTCGTCGTCATACAGCTTCCCCACGGACTCCCAGATCTCTTTGGCAGAAGTCCTCTTTGTGTAGGACTCGGCCAGAGAGTCTTCCATGGAATTCAGGATCAGCAGCCTGCATATGCTGTTATCCTTTTTCCACTTCGTCTGCTTGCTCGTAGCAGCGGTCAGAACAGCAGCAGATCCTGTTGCTGGAACGATTGGTTCTTCCTCATCCAACACGTGATCAACATCCACGAGTTGAAGGTTCAGAGTCACCTTTCGCTTCCAGATCTGGAAGTGTTCGCCGTCGAATTTCTCCAACTTGTTAAAGCCGGTATCGACAAGCGAAGCACGAGTGTTTTCCATCGAATCGTATAGCTTTGAGATTGTTAGTCTATTTGCAAACAATCGATGGAAAAACTCAGTTGCAATCCCTAAAAAGAGATGCAAAGAATGCAGTTGCAATCCCTAAAAAAGAGATGCAAATAATGCAGTTGCAATCCCTAAAAAAGAGATGCAAATAATGCTGATTGTGTAGCCTAAACGATTAAAAAAAATCAAATCGCGTTTGCAATAGCGGTTTCTCGAAGGCAACAAGAGATGATCAACAACAGTTGAGTCTCAGATTCTCGAAGGCAACAGAAAGAGGAAGGAAGAAGAAGAGCGGATCTCGCTGGGGTGTTGAACACCGGCCGCTCAAAGCTATACCCGCAGTACAGATAAGCTCCCAGGAACCAGCAAGTTCAGGAGAACTTCTGGAACGCTCGTAAGTCAATATTTGAGACTTGAACGGGCTTCCTGGACTTAACAGACTCCCTCAACTCTCTTCTTGGTGCATCTTTCAAAGGAGGCCAAGGGGCTCTATTTATAGAGTGGAGTTGAGACTTCACCTCTTCTCCTATCCGATGTGGGACTAAAATACCAATACTCAAAAAGAGTTTGATATTTTAGATCATCCCACATCAGCATAGAAGTGTGCCAGTCCACGCCTACCCCCCGAACCCTCCCTGCATGCACGAGACATCTTGGAGTCCGCGTCCGAGTCCGAGTCCGCACAACAAAAATTAACTTGCATCCTTGTTGGATTTAATCCTTTTTCCTTCTAGGAAAATACTTCCACATGGCACAAACTTGTGCCCCACTACACCTCATGTGCACACCTCAACACAAGCAATGCATTATATTGAGATACTCACCATTTGGTGTAGCCGATGTGGGACTATCTTTTCTAGTCCAAAGGCAAAAACACCAACATAATGTACTAAATATAATAGGGGACTATGGTGATCGTGGGTGAGTGTCTGAGTTATTATTCATGCTCGTAGTTTCTGTGGTTGAGCAATGATTGATAATTGTGATGTTTATGATGATTATTGAGGTCTAGAACAATGTACTACCATCGATGCCGAGGCATAGGCTGGACGTGATTATGCACTCGTGTCCGATCATCCGTGCATGGTCGTGATACATTTTATGGTGGCCTATGCAGGTCATCCAATGGTACTTAGGACTAAAGTGTTATTGGGATCCTGCGAGTAGGAATGCTCAATCACATTCTAGGACATTATGAACCCGATCATTGATTTAAATTTTTCATACTTAACATTTGGAAGTCTTCTCGTCCTTGAATCTCATTATCTTTTCTTGTCTCTCCATAATGGCTAAGGAAAGGTAGGAGACTCGAAATCGTAATTCGAACATTGCTGGTTTCGAAGGAGCATCTTCTTCTAACCCAATGAATTCCAAGGAGAATGAGACTCTTCCACCTCCACCACTTCTTCCAACCCAAGGAACCATTCCTACCATCCAGCTATTCCTATTTCAGGGGATGCCTATGGATATAATGTAGTTATTTGAATTTTTTTTCAAGGAATGATGGAGGCTCAAAAGATTCAAGGTTGAAGCACGATATGAGTAGATAGCAGTGATGGAAGAAGGAATAAAAAATGCTTAGTTAGTGGCTTTAACAGCAATAGAGAAAATAGGAAATCATGGGACTACTAAACCTAAGACAGAGAGTATTGTAGATGGAAAACCCCTAAATTTTTGGAGAATTATTAATTATTAGAATAACTACAGTATATATACTCAGCATATATACAGTATATTAATATATGGTTTTACTTTTATCGATACACTAATATGAAGTTTTATTCAGATAAATATATACGTATAAAATCTATCTATAGAATTTTGTATCCCATGTTATCCAAAAAATCATTATTTTATTTTATTTATTTATTCAAAATATGGTGTTGGAAAAGAAATTTCTTAAATTTTTATAATAGAAAAATCATTATTATATTTATACATTAAAAAGATTTGCTAAATGTATTTTCAAATAAGATTGTATCTATGATAAGTATCAAATATAATCTAAATAACTCAAATAATATTAATTACTAATTTAAAATTTTGACTGTAATCAGTTATTGATTAAGATTAGATTCATTCAAATTTTATTTGATTTAAATTAATGTTAAGATTTATCTATTGCGGTTTCTAGGATTCCTGGTCTTTATCTAACTAGGAGTTTTCTCCACCTATTTAAGGAGAGCTTCTCCTTGTTTTCTTCCAATACCAAATAATTTCCAAGCCATCCATCTCCTCCACGAACCATCTAGCCAACATCCACCTTATCACAAATTGTGTCTGTGCACCGCATCCATGTCCACCACTATCTAATCCGTGTCAGCCGTGCATGCCTCGGGTCTGACCCCGGGTGTCTTTCCACTAACTTGTGTCTTTTACAATATATCACAACACATCTTCGTGTCTAACACATCGGACATGAGTAATTATTCCCGGTGTCATGCAGGACACGATAATCAAAAGCAAAACCCTAACCCTATTCACGCTTTCGGCAACCTACGACTGCCATCCTCAGCCACATATCACCACCTCGACGTCGAGCATGACGAGCACGAATATACTGATATCTCTATCCCACGGCTTTCCATTTTCTTGGGCGACCACAAGGCCGACTGCCAACACCAACACCAGCCCGCCATCCTGACCACTAAACACCACCACTACCATCACCTACCTCCACTGTAACCACTGCTACCACTCACCATCACTGCCACCGCCACCCTCAAATCCCCCGGAGCCGACCAACCTGGTCATTCCCCCAGCCACCCAACTCCGTCCTCTACGATAGCCATAGATTCGGCCTGGCCATTCACCACCAGTTGTTGCCCTTTGAATCCGACCTGCATCCACTATCAATACCTCGGTCAATCGCCAGTCCAAGTCACCCAGTTGCGAGTCATCGACACTTCCCAGCCTCGTCTCCAGCTAGCACCGAACCCCTCTCCGTTGTGCCATCCTTCGCGCACAAGTGCGACAAGTGTGGACTCGTCGCGCCGGAGCCACCCAGAGACCTCCGTGACCAATCTCTCGCGCTGTCACTAGACCAGCACTGCCATCCCGTGCGTCGACGACCGTATCGTGTCAACCGGACTCGGTGAGACTCCTTCTCTCCCTCAATTTTTTCCCTCTCTACTCTCTCTACTCTTTTTTCCCTCCTTCTATTTTTATTTTTATTTATTGTTTTTTTAAAATAAGAAGAAGAAAAAATAGGCTTGTTGGGCTGGGCCTGGATCCATAAAAAATATTTTATAAAAGGGGCTGGGCTTTGGTCTAAGTCCATTTGTAAATATTTTTAATTCCCAATTCCTAATCTTTGGTTAGATTAAGCTCGTATGTATATATTGTAAATGGTATTATTTTGGGCTAATGCATATTTATATAAATGTGTGTGGGTTTAGAGCCTCGAAAGATAACATCAAACTACAAAATTATTTTCGGCTTAACTAGATTATAATATATAATATATATATATAATATATATATAATATATATTATATATATATATAATTTATATATATATATATATATATATATATGACCAGACTTTCTTTAGATAATAAATATTAGGAATTTTTGGTTTACCATGGGCCTCTCATATAGTTAGCATTATTAATAATTTATTTAGGCCATAAGGTAATTGATTGTTTTTATTAATTATTATATGGACATTAGCAGAATAAATTGTTTTAGGGCTTTGAATGAATTTTATAAACATAAATATGTATATTATGGGCTTTTATAGATTCTAAATAAATTATAAGTACTTTCTAAAAATAACTATTATTTAAATACGTTATACACACACACACACACACACACAACACAGATATATATATATATATATATATATATATATATATATATATATATATATATATATATATATATATATATATATTGAAAGTTTTCTAAAAAAAAGAATATATAAATATTTTCTAAACGAATTCTAAGGTATATTTTTTGACTAAAGAATAACTCTTCCTAAATTAATTTTCCTCTTATATTAGATGATTCCCAATCATGACTAATCAAATAGTTTTTCTTTTCTTGCGACTTTTTCATATCGACTCTGGTTATTTGGACTATTCTAGATGTTGTCAAATCATCACACCACCACCAGGAAAGATATCTTGTTATAGTTACTATTATTTACTTTTAATTCAGTATATTGCATCATGCTATTTGTTTAATTATGTACTTTATTTTATATAAAATTGTGCTTCCAGGTCGTATTTGGGTACAAATGACTGTTTTAGTCATGTTTTTGTTACTTTTGATTATCCTATGCACATTGGCTTAGAGTTAAGAGACTGCCCTTTGTTTATGGCGCATTCATTGGCCTTGACACCTATATGCCATGAGTCGCGAGTCGCATATAAATTCGGCCTTGCGTACCGACTGATCACCGATGCGTACATGTCGTACAATAGGTTATAACTGCTAATATAATTTACATGATTAGTAGACTTAGCAATTACAACGGATATATGTTGTGGATACAACATAGATAGGCAAGGGATGGGGAGGACAATTTCTTAGCGTATGGACTACTATGCACAGTTCCTTTCAGTGATCGTACGCTCCGTCGGAGATGCGAATTTACAACCTTTATTATAGTTGGCCACTAACGTTTTCGGAACATTATGCTCTTAGGCCCCTAGTGCCCAAGAGGGGATATGCCTATTCCCATTTATAGCTAGAGAGCCTATGCATTGAAGGTTGTTCTTAAAAGTGCATGTTTCACATATAATGGTTAGGTGACCTTTATCCATTTCAGGTATTCATACTTTTCTGTATGATTCATGTACTATACTTATGCCTGATCATCACATGGGATGGTATTTTATCATGAACTAGTGTGCTACCCATTGTCTTTGTTTGGTTATAGGAGTGGTTTACTGCTTCAATGATGAAATACTGGACAGTCTTATGATCCAGATTATATTGTTAGTTTATATTCAATTTATATGTCATGGTTTTTGTATCTTCTTATGTCCCTTTGAGGACCTAATGATCTCTCAAGTATAGATGATTGACAGTATCTCGAGGAGTACGGTTCCATGCTAGAATCTTCCTTGCAAACTAGATGACTTCTCCTAGATGGTGGACTTATTTAGTTGTTATTCTTGATCTCATGTATTCCAATTTATTCTCTACTTGTCGCTCGGTAGTGGATTTGTCTCCACCCATCTATCATTTTTCTTTAAACATTCATACATCAATTTTAACTTTTTTTATTTAATTTAGTTCTCTTTATTTCTGTGAGTAAGATATAGTGTGACCATGACTACGAATAACATATTTCTGATAGACCTACAATTGACAGGTTACGTATATTTATTATACGGCTGTCATGTTTACGTTTCCTAGACCTACGTATGTTGTGACTAGGGCGTGACACTAAATTTTAAGAAGCTCCGTCTCTGAGAGTTTTATGGTACTGAAAGGATACTATATGCTGATGAGTGACTAGAGGATATAGAAAGGGTTCTTGAGTTGCACGTCTTCCTGATGATATTAAGATAGAGGTAGCTATACTCCAACTTCAAGGCATAGCTAGAACCTGGTTTAGAAATGAGCCTAAGCTAGCAGACCCTGATTTGACTTGGGAGAAATTTAAAAATATTTAAGAAGTTCTTTTCTTGTAGTTGCCAAGGAAATATTGGAGAAATAATTTCAAAATCTAAAGCAAGGCAACATTTCTGTTGACGAGTATGCAGCTGAGTTTAACAAACTTAACAGGTTTGTTGAGTATATGGTAAAGCATCCTGATGATAGGGCTCATAGATTTTGTCATGGCTTAGCTAAGGAGATTAGAGTTCATGTCATAGTTAATGGAGACGAGATCTATGCTAAGATAGTATCTGTAACCCAATGAGTGGAAGTATATTTGGATCGTAAGCTAAGATATATCATGATGAAGTCAAATATCACAATCCTGGACCAGCAAAGCAATATAAGACTCTTAGATATCAAGCTTCAGTCTAGCAACAACAGAGACGACCAACACCCACTTGTCATTTCTATCATAAAGTGGGCCATACGTAGGATGGGTATAGAAAGAGAATAGGACTGTGTTTTCCTTGTGGATCGATTGAGCATAAAATCAGATATTGTCCACAAGGAAAGACATTAAAACCATCCAGCAATGAGAGGATCTGATCAGGAGTAGAAGAAATTGGATTGAATTGTTGCATTCGATGATAGCCTAAATACTACTTAAGGTGGATTTTAAATAATAGTCTGATTAAGGAGTGTAAATATCCTTTAGAATAATTGTCAATTAGACCTTGTAGCATTCCTTTAGTGATATGAGCATAGGTCAATCCTTGTAGTCTTCTTCCCTTCTTCATTTCTATCCTTATATTCATCAAATGGTTTCCTCAATAAAATTATGTTACTAAATTTTGATTATGTTCTTCTTAATCATACAATTATCAAATTTCTAGGACAAACTTTTTCTAATGATGGTATAACCCCTTTAATCATGATCTGAATTTTTTGAAATTATTTTATACTTTTTATACAATTGTGAATATTACTTTAAATGTTTATTTTTAGTTGGTAAACGGATTTGTTAAATGACTTTGGGAATCATGTGAGCTTAGGTAAAGAGAATGGGTGTTATATGATAACAATAGGTAATGTTCTTTAAGGTGAACCCAAGAGAAGGCACTAAACTAAGGTCTAGAAACACTAAATATATAATCATAATTTTAGTACTTTCTTGGACTAACTTACATTTGAACCATTTAAGGAGTTGGGCCTGGTTGTTTAGAACTAATACTTAAGAATAGCTCAGAACTAAAAAGTTTTTGGTGGGGTTTTTTATTTGGGCCAAAAAAGTTGGCGTCTTTAGGAAAATTTATTGTTAAATTGTGATAAAAGATTTTGGGCCAGGTCGTTTATGGTGAGCAGTTTTAATACAAGTGACTTGGCTTTTATACACTAGATTTCCATGTTTACTAGAGAAGTTTCTGGATTAAGGTTATTAAGCATGTGATTCATTTAGGAGTGGTTAGTTAGTAATTACAACTTGTTTCTATAAAATTTCTAAAAGTTAACTGATCAGTCCACGTTAATTAGACACATGTTTTTGGGCCGAAACTTGGGGCCCGACTTTCCCAACCTTATAAAAAAACCACCACTTGTTTAATAATTTATTCCAATTTCTAAATCTCGGGCTGAGCATTATTCGGTTTGGATCCAAAATCGAACCAAATAAAATATTTGATTTTAAAAATTGGTTTAAGTTTCAATTTTAAAAATACGAAAATTCATTATTCGATTTCGTAAAAATTCCTTATTCGATTCCATATTTCGAGTGCCGAAAACTGAATAATTATTATACAATTATGTGAATACATTTAATTTTCTATATTTTATGATTAGAAATGTGTATATTTAAAAAATAATAATCTTATGTATGTATTTTAAAGTCGAACTTTGGTAATTTAACAACTACTCCAACTTTGGGCTCAAATTTGAAATACAACAAACGATAATGTAAAATATTACATTATTTACTATAATTTAACTACAATTCCATTTTGGGCCCGACCCATTAAACACTACCAAAATAAGTCAAATTAGCGACGCAATTAGTGACGCTTCGCTAAGACGTCGCTAATATTTTTGATATTGGCGACGTACTTTTTATATGTCGCAAAACGTCACTGATTGCAAAAAGTAGCGATGTTGAGCGATGTTTAGTGACTACAATTAATTTGTTGGAAAGTGACGTCGATGAGAAGTCGCTGAACGTCGCTATAGTTTGTAATCAGTGACGTTCAGCAACGTATATTTATTGGGTCGCCTTTTTTTAATTTTGGCGACGTTTAGCGACGTCATTTAATGACGTCGCTAACTGTTTAATATACACGGGACCAGCCCCATCCCAAATTCAAAAACCCCAAATTTTTTCTCTCCCTCAACCGCCGCTCCCCTCTCGACTGCTCCTCCCCCTCGATCGTCGCTCCCCCCTCGAGGCCACCGTCTCTCACCCTCGCCACCGCGAGCTCCTCCTTCTCTGGGGTCCTCATCCACCGACCCCCCCTCCGCGAGCTCCTCCTCCTCCGCGAGCTCCTCCTCCTCCTCCGGGCTCCTCCACCACCGCGAGCTCCTCCTCCTCTCCGGGCTCCTCCTCCACCGACCCCCCTCCGCAAGCTCCTCCTCAACCACATACGCCGACCTCCTCCTCCTCCTCCTCTCGACAAACCCCAAGATCTGGTAAACCCTAACCTATATTCTATCTGAGTTTAGACATGACACGGACATAAATATGACACGATACGCTGACATGATACAATATATTATATTCGTACACTGACACAATACACTGAGCCACCACTAGGGACAATAAGATATGATTAGGGACTGATTGGGTTCAGTTCCAAAACTGATTAGAGATCAGTCTTCGACTGATTTGAATATCAGTCTCCAACTGGCATTTAAAGTAGTCAATAGGACTGATTATTTAAGATGGACGTACAGGAAATTGGGTGAGTGGTGATACTGTTGTATCCTATGAGCAGATGCAAGGGGCTATGGGGACTGAACCTGTGAGGAAGTGACAAGGGCCTCTTGGTAGTGTCAGGGGTGTCCTCTTAGTACAGAGCACTTGTGCTCTGTTGCACAGGGAGTGCTCGAGTGTAGGCATCAGTTGGAGGATGTGAGAGGTTCAGGAATTAAGGGGAGGGTCTTTGTATCAGTCAAATTGAAACTGATATGAGGAAGAAAATCAAGTTTGGAGAGTACTAATTAGGCAGGGTCTTATGTCCCTACAGGTAATGGCCTTTGCTTGGCCTCTATGTGCATTAGGCAGGGTTTTTCTTTTCTTTCCTAGGACAGCAGTCCAACATGAGGTGGTAAACAACAGTGGGGATGGGGGCTTATCTCTGTAGTGAAGGGTATACCCTATATTGTGTACCTATATATATATATATATATATATATATATATATATATATATATATATATATATATATATATATATATATATATATATATATATATATATATATATACATACATAGGTTTAGTGGTGTCTTCAATTAGGTACTATATGAACTTAGTAAGGGTTAAGTTAAGGTATTGTGTATAGGATATCCCACCCTTTGTAAGTGGGTGCCTCGTGGCACTAGGACGTCCTTTAGTTACACAATTATTTAGCGAAACCAACATGTTTCTATATTTCCAATTTACAAATTATCTTTACAATGTAATATTCCAATTCATATATTTTATAAAAGCTTTGGTATTCCATCCTAAACTGCCCCATCCTGAACTGCCTAATAATGCCAGAAATGATGATATTAAGTCATTCAAATTCAACACACCCAAACATAAGCACATGTCACCAATCCATCCTCCCAACACACACATACACATACACACATAAAAAAATACGACACCGACACACTCACTGACACGACATTGACACACTGAAACGAGATGATGGTTCATTTAGTTAGCTTGCTTATGTTACAATTGTATTCTCTGTGAATATCGATCTTACCAGATGGCACCTATGACCCGAGCAGCGGCACGTCGTTAAATCACCAGGTATAGCGACGTTTTTCGACGTTTAGCGTCCCAGTTTTTCTCGTCTGCAGAGTCGGTGAACGTCAGTAACAACTAGCATACGTCGCTAAATTCACCGACGTTGACCGACGTCTGAGACGTCGCCATTTTTCCGACGTGGCATCGATGAAAGTCGGTCAATTACCGACGTTTATTGATGTCGGTAAGCGTCGGTAATGGAAACGATTATCGACGTTTTGCCTGTCAGCGACATGGCTTTCCGCGACCACAGGAAAACATCGCTAAAAACGTCGGTAAATACGATTAGCGACGTTTTTTGTCATATTAGCGACGTGTTCTGGCGTCGCTAATATGACTTATTCTGGTAGTGAAACAACTGAAATAGTCCAACCATAAAGTGAATAAACCGAATCGATTATATTGATCATGGTCGGTTTCGATTATGACTAATTTCGATTCAATCTCGATTTTAATCTTTTAGAATTTTGGTTTATTCGATTTTGATTATTTCGATTTGATTGAAATCGAATAAACGGACACTCACCTATAATTACATGTGCTACAAAAATACTACATCTATCTGTTGATTATCTCCCCTCCAAGCCCACTCCTTACCACAGACATTGGTTGATTACAATACAAGGGAAGCCCCTACTCGCCCGTGTTGGGTGTGGTGTGCATTTTTATGTTTTTGCTATATTCGTTCAACTTTTTCATTAAAACTTGATCGAGTAAATGATTATATAATCGGTCTATATAACAAAATAGATTGTACTCGGTGACAAAAAATAACATGACAAAAAATAGTTCGGAGTATTACGACAGAACAAGGTGTGTCACAGCTTTCAAGGTATTATTGTTAAATAATATAAATGATAGGTAATTTGAAAAAAAAAAAAAGTTAATTTATCAATGAGTGTCCAATCACTCGACAATTTATAAAAGAATAGGAGAGTCATGGAATTTCTAGTATCGAAAATCCTTTTCTGTTGTATTATGGGGACCTAACTAAGTTCTATACCAAAGTAAATTTTTGTGTTTTATTACAGCAAAAGCAAAGAAAAAGGATAAATATAATATTTGGGAAATAAAACAGTTGTTAATTGTGCTAAAGTCACACATAATGATTAATCAATTTAAACATCCATAAAATAATACTCATTAGTCATTATAATTAGTCCTTGTTACCAAGGATAGGAAAGCAAATGGATAAGACTATAGCCCGAATCTTCTAGACCCCCACCTTCTCCTCCAGTCCTATATAAACACCACAACTTCCACACCCTCTCCATCATTCTCATCTCTCTCTCATAAACCCTAGCTCAGCTTGAGCTAGCCTCTCTCTCTCTCTCACGTTCTCATTTCAATTTCTTTTATTTTGGTTTCATTCTATTATCATGCAGTCCTTTTATTTTAAGTGTGAACAACACATTTAATTATTGGGTTTTTGTTTTCTTCCCATTCTTTTTGTTTTTACATTATATATCTTTATTTATTAACCTTAAAACCTTAACAAGCAGAGCATCTCCGTTCCATTGAATGAATCAATGGCAGATAAGAGCTAGGTAGCTAGAGCTAGATGGCTGGCCTATAACTGGTGTTAGGTCGCGTGCATGGCCGAATGCTTTTAAAGGTCAGCAATATTAACTACGCCTTTCTCGATTACTGAAGGATTTCTTCATTCCCATGAAAATCCTTCTAGATCATAAATATGAGCGAGGCAACAGCAATATTAATTACTCCCTCCTGCAATATTCTCTCTCTCTCTCTCTCTCTCTCTAAAAAACCCTAGCTTAGCTTGGCTTGGCTAACCTCTCAAATAATGCTGCAGTTTTTTCCATCAGCAATGGTCTATCATCATGCACCATGACTGAATGCATATATATATATATATATATATATATATATATATATATATATATATATATATATTCTGATTCTATAATGCTAGCTAGCTATCATGACATGAAGAAGTATATATTTCGTCATTGTCAAGCCTAGCAATATTAACGTACGGTACCATGACAATATAATTTTTCTATTTTTCCAGCTGGTCTGGTCTGGTAGTAAATTAACAGACAGTGATGATGGAGCAGCTGCAAGAAGTACGTAATTAGCAGTACGTAGCTACGTCCAAAACTGCTGCTGACAGAAACTGAACCATTGGAGCTAATTCCTACTTTGCTATCCATTTCTTTATTTGGGGATTGTAGGAATTATAGGTTATTTTCACTTTTAAATTTATTTTGATCTTATTAGACATACATAAATATGAATATTGGATAATATTATTTGCATATATTTATTATTAGAAACCACAAAATTATTGTGATATAATTTTTTTAGCCCTGTCACCTACTAAAGGACATCTCGATTTATATATATCACCACATATATATATATATATATATATATATATATATATATATATATATATATATGGCTGGCTTTATAACTGGTGTTTGGTCGCGTGCATCGCCGAATGCTTTTAAAGGTCAGCAATATTAATTACGCCCTTCTCGATCACTGAAGGACTTTTTCATTAACTCCCATGAAACTCCTTCTAGATCATATATATGAACGGCTACAGAAATATAATTACTCCCACCTGCAAGGCTGCAATATTCTCATTCTCTTTCTCTCAAAAAATCCTAGCTGCAGGTTTTCCATGGTCTATCATCATGCACCACGACTGAATGCATGCTTTTATATATATATATATATATATATATATATATATATATATATATATATATGTGTGTGTGTGTGTGTGTGTGTGTGTGTGTGTGTCAAGGACCACTAGCTCGTGGTTAGAGTGAGACATATCTCTCAGAGGTTGTGGATTCGGACCATAATGTCCTTTGGGCAGAATTTGTAAAGTCTTTGGATTGTAAATGGTAGGCCTTCATGCCAGAATAAAAAAATTACCCTCTTCTATATATATATATATATATATATATATATATATATATATATATATATATATATATATATATATATATATATATATTGCTAGGCTTGGATAACATTGAAGAAATATATACTTCTTCAGGTTATGATAGCTAGCTAGCTATCGTTACAGAATCAGAAAAAAAAAAATACAGAATATATATATATATATATATATATATATATATATATATATATATATGACCTCTAGCCTAGTGGTTAAGAGAGATGCATGCGGCCTGAGTGGTCAGGAGTTCGAATTCCAGTGGGAGCGATTCCAGAAACAATTTACCTGGTTCCAAAAATATATATATATATATATTCTGTATTTTTTTTCTGATTCTGTAACGATAGCTAGCTAGCTATCATAACCTGAAGAAGTATATATTTCTTCATTGTTATCCAAGCCTAGCAATATGTTAATACGGTACCATGACCATGTTAATTTTTTATATTTTTCCAGCTGGTCTGGTCTGGTAGTAAATTAACAGTGACGATGGAGCAGCCGCAACAAGTACGTAGCAACGTCCAAAAAATGCTGCTGACGGAAACAGAACCATTGGAGCTAATTCCTACTTTGCTATCCATTTCTTTATTTGGGGATTGTAGGAATTAATTACATGTTATTTTGACTTTTAAATTTATTTTGATCTTAGATATACATTATTTATTGGATAATATTATTGTATATATTTATTATTAGAAACTTCTGATATAAATTATTTATGTATTTTAGTCCTGTTAGCTAAAGGGCATCTTGATTCATCACCGTGTCAAATGCTTACAGAACAGACAAAGTAAACAACATATGCATATCTTACTGAATTTTTTTATTGGGCTTCCGAAATTTGGATAAACATGACTGGACAATATTAAATATTTTACAACTATGTGTCACACATATTGTCAAATAACTAAAGCGATCAAAATAATGATAGTTCAAACATTTGTCGTGTGTAGAAATTAAAGTCTTATTTGAAGTAAAGGATTTCAACTTGAATCTGAACTATAACCGAAAAAAAGTTTATACGGTTCGTATTCTGGTTCAAAAACCTGATTTGAACCCAATCCTTTGGTGGTTGTAGAGTTGGTCCATGAAGTAAAATAGTTGATGTTGGAACTTTTCATTTAACATGTAGAGATAGCTTGCTTTCAATACATGTCTAGTGATATTTAGTCCTACATTGGAAAAGCACCATGAGTTGTATCTCAATAATATACTTGATATGTTGTTAAGATGTGCACATGGGGTGGTGACCCTAAGGGGGCGTTTGGTATGTGGAATACTATATAGACGGAAATTCTATATTCCCAGGAATGGAATTCTATATTCCCAGGAATCAAATTCCAAGGAATTAAATTTCCTGGAAAATTACATTCCCATGTTTGGTGACAATATAAATATTCCCGGGGAAAAAATAAAAAATAATAATAACGAAAAAAAAATGAACAAATATAAAAAAAAGGGGTAAAAATGACAAAAAAAATCGGTTAAAACAACAAAAATGACCAAAAAAAAACGACAAAAAATAACAAAAAAAGGGTAAAAACGACAAAAATAACTAAAATACGACAAAAACGATATAAAATCGGTAAAAACGACAAAAATAACCAAAATACGGCAAAAACGACAAAAACAACAAAAAATCGGTTAAAAACGACAAAAAATCGGTTAAAAACAACAAAAAAATCGTTAAAACGACAAAAAAAACCAAAAAGCGACAAAAACAAAAAATAATCGATAAAACGACAAAAAAGGACAAAAATATCGGTTAAAACGACAAAAAATAACCAAAAAGCGACAAAATAATAAAAAATTGGTAAAGCGACAAAAAAAAAGCGAAAACAATGACATAAAATCTGTAAAAATTGACCAAAAAGCGACAAAAACGACAAAAAACGACTAAAAATTAGTAAAAACAACAAAAAAAATACAAAACGACAAAAAATCGCTTAAAACGACAAAAATTGACAAAAAAATGACAAAAAGGACAAAAATTGGGGTAAAAATGACAAAAAATAATCAAAAGTGACAAAAAAAGACAAAAATGGGTAAAAATGACAAAAAATCGCTTAAAATGACAAAAATTGGTAAAACGACAAAAATGACAAAAAAAAACGATAAAAACGACAAAAAATAATCAAAAAGTGACAAAAGACAAAAAGGGGTTAAAACGACAAAAAATCGCTTAAAACGACAAAAAATTGGTAAAAACGACAAAAAAAAGATAAAAACGACAAAAAATAATCAAAAAGTGAAAAAAGATAAAAATGGGTAAAAACGACAAAAAATCGCTTAAAACGACAAAAAATTGGTAAAATCGACAAAAAATGACAAAAAAAAATGATAAAAACGACAAAAAAAAATTGTTCAAAACTAATCAAATTGATCAAAAAAGAAGAAAAAAATTTAGACAATTTTTTTTTGCCTAGGAAAAAAGAAAAAATACCCACCTATTCTCAAGGGATATAATTTCCATGTTTTATGGGTAAACTATTTACCCGGGTATTTATAATTCCCAGGAATAAATTTTTTATAAGCCAAACAAATATGGTAATAGATTCTCATTTTAAATTTTTCCGGGAATAAAAAAAAAATACCGCGCACCAAACGCCCCCTAAGGAGGGATCCATGTGGGTGATTTTACTAGGAGGTAAGGATAAGACTCCTTGGTTAAAGCATTAATGCATTTTGCTCTTGGAATTTATTCCATTGGAGCTAGCGACTCGAGCTCATGAGGCGTAATGTGACGTTATGTTGGCGCACTTTGCACTTAAGTTACGCTCGTTGCGCGAGCCTCGTAGTGCGCGTGTGTGCAGTTGGCGCAGCGGTGCACAATTGCGCGCGCTGTGCGCCAGTTGACTCAATCGTGTCTGTGCACAATTTGAGAGGTTACGAAACATTCGGAGCAGTTTTTTTCACGTCCTGAACGTTCTGTATACCGAGCAGTTACTGGACGCACCTATATAAAGTCCTTCTCTTCTCTTTCAGTGGACAGAACAAAAAGTATCAAAAATTTTCCTATGAAATTCTCTAAGTTTAGAGCAAAGAAGAGAGGTCCTTTAGGAGCAAAGTTTGCGCCATCCGAGTAGTCAGAAGAGCGGAGTGTTCCAAAGTTCTTCGTCGAACTTGCTGGTTCCTAGAAGCTGTTCGTGTGAGACGAATCAAGCTTTGAGCGCCGGTGGTAATTCACCCCAGCAGGCTTTCTTCTTCTCTGATCTAATCAGAAACTTCTGTTCTTCTATTATCCACTTGCAACTCGTTCTGAACGAGAGCTTTTCTGATCTAATCAGAAAAGTTAGTGGACATTCGTTGCTGCTGCTGCTACGAATTCTTCTGTATCTTCTTCGAAGTAGCACATTGGTTTTCCTCTCTTAGAATCCTCTAAGGATCTCTGTCTTGCACCTTCCTTGAAGTGTTGCATACTTTTCAGTTTTCCATCGAAAAAATTACGTCCCGGGACTAACAATCTCAAAGCTTGATTTTACAAGATGGAAAACTTTTGTGCTTCACTAATCAATCTTAACTTCACCAAGTTGGAGCAATTTGATGGAGAGCACTATCAAGTTTGTAAGAGGAAGGTTACTCTCAATCTTCAACTTTTCAAGGTTGACCACGTGTTAACCGAGAAAGAACCTACTATTTCAGAAACTGGGTCTGCAACCGCAATTACTGCTGCTACTAAAAATCAGGCCAAATGAAGAAGGGAGAATAGCATTTGTCGGTTTTTAATCCTAAATGCTATGGAGGACTCCCTAGCGGAATTATATTCAAAGAAGACAATTGCCAAAGAGATATGGGAGTCTTTGGAGAAACTTTACGAAGATGACAAAAACAGGAGCAAGATATTTATTGTTGAAAAATATCATAAATTGCTCTTTGAAGACGAGAAGACTATGCTGCCGCAGGTGAAGGAGTTCCTGAAGCTGCGACAGAAGTTGGATGATGAGGGGATGCCTCTAACCGATAAGTTTGTTGTTGGAGGGATCGTCTCTAAGCTCCTCGCTCGGTGGAGCAAGTTCTATGCAAACATGCATAGGAAGAAGTTGGAGATCAATCTCGAAGATCTCCTGTAAGAAATCTACGTTGAGGACCAAATGAGGGCTCAACTGAAGGTGGACGCACTATTCAAACAAATGGTTAACGCCAATTTGGTTCACACCAAGAAATCTAAAATCTAAAGAAAAGTAGGCGGTTTCCCACAGCAAGAAGAAATACCCTAATAATCTGAAAGTGAATGGGACTTCCTTCAAGCAATAAAAGGCAAAATTCCAGATGCCTTATTTCAAGTGTGGCAAGAAGGGCCACTTCAAGAGTGAATGCAAATCTAATACCAAGCAATCAGAGCAAGCTGAGCCTAGTAAGGTTTCAATGATAACTGACATTGTTGCAATGATTGCGCAGGTTACTATGGTAGGGGCTGACTCAGACTCGTGGGTAGATACTAGTGCCATATGCCATGTCTGCTCAAGCAAGGAATGGTTCATCACCTACATACCAACTTCTGAAGTGGTTATGGTGGCGAACCAGGCACAAGTTGAAGTGCAAGGGATTGGGACGGTGGTCTTGAAGCTGACTTCTGGGAAGTCTCTGACGCTTTAAGGTGTGAAGCATGTACCTGCTATCACAAAGAACCTGATCTCTGGAGGCCTACTCTGTAACGCAGATCTAAGGATGGACATCAATGCTGGCTAGATGGTGATGTCCATGAAAGGAACATACTTCGGAAAAGTGTTTTATACCGAAGGAATGTTCAAGATTCAGCTTGTAAATTAGTCTAATGTTGTTAATACAATCACCCATTCTGCTTATACTCTTGAGTTGTGACATAATAGACTAGGACATGTTTATTGTAAAAGAATAAGCAGAATGTCTAGTCTAGGACTGTCACGACCTGCACCCAAGGTAGGGGCACGAGTACGTGGTTACGTCCAGCCTACGCTGCAGAATCGGCGGTAGAACGCTGTATAGGTTGTCTATAAATACTACAACTAGACAAAATATAAGGGTACCTGTCATCTCCGTACGGAGGTATAATATGGCATAACTCAATCACAAGACAAACTAGGATAGATAGCACGAAATGGAAATATGATAGAAGGAAAAACTGGAAAAGAGTTCAAGATCCAACACAAGCTCAGAGATATAAACATATCACAGAAACTCAAAACATAATATAGTATACTAAGTATGAAAGCACTAGCTTGATCGCAGTCCAGGCAAGCCTAACTAAGCTATACTAGTCCAGGTGTGCAAAGTCTAGTGGCTCAACTGCCAGGTCACAGTCCTGGCCTAAGTCTCCATTTGTCCCGACCCCATAGTAGGTCGAGCAATCTGCCTCGGAATTATCTGCAATATATCAACGGTATCCTGTCAAAAAAATGAGCAAGTACAAACACTAACAGCAGTTTCATATGAATTGACAAATTCTATAAGAGACAATTATAATGAAATACAAGACAGAATATAGGATGGCTTGGGAGCTATTCGAAAGCCAAGTTACAACCCGTAAACCAAACAAGGACCGGGGTTGTAACCCTTCTCCTGAACAAAACTTAGCCTCCAATCAAGGTTTAGCATAAGATCATGTAGAACATGTGAGTACTGAATATCATAACATGGTGAGAAAAGTACTGAATGTGGAACTGAGTAAGATATATGATGTAATAAAATAAATATAAAATGTGCCATGAATTATTAGTGCGTTATGTGATCGACTTAGGAATCAGGATCAGGCTTTCCATCTGACCGGTTATGAACAAGTGTACAATGGAGCAGGATCAGGCCGGCCACCATGGAAAGCTATGAACAAGTAGGGTCAGGCTTTACCCGTCGTGAGGCGAGGGTATAGCTATGAACAAGTACAAGTACAAGTGTGAAGAACAAGTAGGGATTTGATCACACAACCACTAATAACTCCCCGTCCCCGAATAGTATATTGGATCCGGACATGACACGTCATGATACGGGACTCAAGAGCAGGAGGCCAGCCCGCTCCCAAGTCCATGTCTATACAAGTACAAGTAACAAGTCGAGTAATGTACCAATATACCAAGTAATCCAGGAACAACATCTCATGACAGGATCCGACGTATACTAGTCCGTGAACCATCGTGTCAGGAATCAAGTAAGATACTACAACTGAATCAGATATAGCAGATATCAAGACAATGAAAACTATCAGTGAATGTACTCACCTGTGGTCCAGAGCTGATAAGGTGAACAGATGCTCAGAGTAATCACAGACCTAAAGATGAGATACCATAAGTCAAAACAGGATTTAATAATGAAAGAAAAGCTAATCTAGTCATGATATACAAGTCTAAGTCAAAACTAGGTCAAACTAGGTCACATCAGGCAAAACTAGGTCATACTAGGTCACATCAGGCTAAACTAGGTCATACTGAGCCAAACTAGGTTACACAGAGTCACACTAGAACAAACAAGGTCACAGGAAGTCAAACTAAGTCAAACTAGGTCAATCTGGGTCAAGGGTTGACTTACAGTTGACTTTTGGTCAACTGGTCAGCTCTGGTCAACTCTAGGTAACTGGTCAACTCTGGTTTGATTTCGAGTCAATTCTAGGTAAAGTGTTGACTCGTAGTAGACTTTGGTCAAAAAGTCAACTCTTGGTCAACGGAGGTCAAAACTAGACTAAAGTACCCTTATCTAACCATTACCTACCAAGACAACCTATTTCTAACCCCATCTTAACAATCAAAACCCCATCTTAGACTTTACCCCAAAATCTTACTTTTACCTTCTAAGATACTGATTTGTATCTTAGGATACCCACTCATCTACATCCTAAGACAACTAACGTAGATACTAGATACTAGTAAGATACTAACCTATATCTTATCCCAAGATACCATATACCTTAGTCCTATTGATATCCTAATACCAATACCTTAGTTGTAAATCCAATACCTTAGTCTAAGTATAAATACCTTAACTACCAAGATACCAATCTTAGATATCTAATATCTATCATAAGCTACTAGCTAACCAATAACTTAGATATCTAACCTTAGTAATCTAGGTAAACCCAATACCTTACCTTGTAATAAGGTAAACCCATTACCTTAAGGTAAGATAAACCATTACCTTGGTTGGAAATTAAAATCTTAACCTTTAATACTAATACTTTAAATATCTAGCCTCTAACCATCCACCCTAAAATATTAGATAGACAATACCTTAGTATCTAATATCTTAGTATAAAGTAAATCCCCTCTACCTTGTAGGTAAGTCCCCTTTACCTTGTAGGTAAATACATTACCTTAAGATAATAGGCAAATATCCAAAATATCCTAAGATACCACTATGGTATCTCAAGATATCACTCTATATCCTAACATATATCTCTAATAAAAGATACTAACCAACTCTAATATATAACTTCTAACCATCTATTCTAACTTAGAAACCTAACACAACGAACATCCACTAACTAATATCTAACCATAACATATATGTATATATATCCATCTCTAACTCTAACCAACTAACATATGTCATCTCTAACTAACAATAACATAGACTAACACAACTAACTATCTAACTTATACAAGATATCACTATATAACTTCTAAGATACCTCTAACCTCTATATAGATTCTAACATAACCACTAACATACTAACATATCCATACATACAATATCTAAATCCCTCTCTACTCTAACACTAACACACACACAAACACATATACCAAATCTACCCCCTCTTTTCTAACACACCCACACACATCTATATACAAACACAGTACCACTCAACCCACACTAGTCTCAAGTCAAATAGGATGGCATGGTCCTCCCAACTCTCTTACCTTCACAACACACACACTACACTACCATTTATACAACATCAAACACACACTAGCACATATCCCCTATCAATCTCACTTCTCTCCACTAAGCACACACATCCTTATCTCATTCAAACACACACACTATACTAACATATATTACATAACAATAATATATATACACATATATGTACTATATCATACATATTTTTGACAACCTATGATACCTACATTCACATGATATCCATACTAGGCTCATAGGTTACACAAAATGCCTATATTGCATAGTCACTCTTCTACTTAAAATCAATACTGTACCAATTGGGCCTTCACTAAATTCTAGGATTAAAATATGTTGTATCCCTTCGTATTAGCTTTCCGAAACTTCAAACGGATCGCATTTTCGTGTCCGAAAGCTCTCGAAATCGCGAAAACATCGAAACGCGTTCGTCTTTCGTACAGCTGACACTCAAACAATTCTACAGAAAGTTCTAGAACGAATTTGGCTTATTAAAATATATATTTGGAAAGCTAACTTCGATATGCTTCTTTTAAAAAAATGGAAGATTAATTAAAGTCTTGAGCTAGGAGTTATGGCATTTCTAAGTTGCTCTGGCTACTACAAACATGGATAAAAATTATGACGAATTTGGATTGTTTTGGACAAAAGAAACACATGTAGGCCAAGATACTTGGATCCCAACATAGCTATCTAAATAAAACTTATTCTAACCATCATAACTAAGATCAATCCACTCTCTAACCATCCTAAAACTGAAATTAAACCACAAAATTGCCTATTTACATAAACACAAACACATGGGGTGTCCTATATTGGAAATTCCACAAGTAGGACACCAAACCTATTCAAACTTCCTAAAGAGGACTCCAAAGAGCCTCAAATTAAAATCTAATGGTTGTACATGCATGGGGGTGGATCCTATGGATTCAAATCTAACTAAAGTGTAAGGGAAATTGAAATAGAGAGATGGTTATACCTATTGGAAGTGGGATCCCAATGATACACTCAAAGGACACGGTTCCGACACGAAAGCTCCTCCAAAATGGACACCCTTCCTTGCTCCTTGCTCCCAATCCTTGCTAGCACCTCCTCCTTGGTTGAATGAGAAGAAATGATGGCAAGTAAATATTTAAGTATTCGAAATACCTTTTTAAAAAATAATAAAATAATTATAATTTGTGCTTGAAAAAAAAATAAGTGAATTCAATCTTATGTTCCTCGCATACGAATAAAATATTTACTTAAATATTATTTTTGAAATTAATAACAATTTTTGTATAATAGATAATATAGCTTTCACAAGAAAAAAAATATTTTGACAAAGATTTGGTATTACACTAAAACAAGGCAAAATTACTTGCCATATAAGTAATTTGAACAAAAATATTTATTCGCTATAAAACAAATTTAGAAAATAATAAAATAATTAAATATCTTGTATCATGCAATTTGTACTCGTCGTACAATACCAAAAATAATACTCAATACCAAAATAATTTTTTTTTTTTAAAAATCCTAGTGAAAAATTAGGGGGGTTTACAACAGAACAAAAAAGTATCAGAAATTTTCCTACGAAATTCTCTAAGTTCAGAGCAGAGAAGAGAGGTCCTTTAGGAGCAGAGTTTGCGCCATCCGAGGAGTCCGAAGAGCGGAGTGTTCCGAAGTTCTCCGTCGAACTTGTTGGTTCCTGGAAGCTGTTCGTGTGGGACGAATCAAGCTTTGAGCGCCGGTGATAATTCATCCCAGCAGGCATTCTTCTTCTCTGATCTAATCAGAACCTTCTGTTATTCTATTATCCACTTGCAACTCGTTCCGAACGAGGGCTTTTCTGATCTAATCAGAAAAGTTAGTGGACATTCGTTGCTACTGCTGCTACGAATTCTTCTCTGTCTTCTTCGAGGTAACATATTGGTTTACGTCTCTTAGAATCCTCTAAGGATCTCTGTCTTGCATCTTCCTTAAAGTGTTACATAATTTTCAGTTTTCCATCGAAAAATTTACGTCCCGGGACTAATAGTTCATTATTTAGACATATTATGTAAAGATACCATTAGGCTTAGAGCAAAAAAAATGACTTGGGAATCTTGAATTTTTTTTACTATTCTTTTTACTGAATATGAAAGTTACCACCGTTTGTGCTTATTATTGTTTATGAGAGTATCTATTTTGTTATATGATCGATATAAAAAATTGGAAGAAAAGTTTAGGACAATGAAACAACATATTTGGATTTATTAGATTAGGGTAAAACAAGAAAAGTTTACACATTTTATTGGGATCAAATTAATCATATACTAAAATAGTTAAACAAAAATCCTAGAGGAACTCATGAGTTATTAAAATTAAAATTTTGGCTATTAACAGCCGTTGGATTAAATGCATTTTATCTCTTAAATTTTTTCAAAGGCCTGGAAAAAGTGACACACCTAAATACAAAGAACTCCGTGCGGATGTAGGCCGTTGGGTACACTGGAGGTCATGTGGGTACACCTGATAAAAAAATGACACACCTAAATATAAAAAAGTGACACACCTAAAAAAAAAAATACGTGTCATAACCACATTATATTTAAGTTACTGTAGTTGAACTCAGCTAAACCATACATTTTTTTCTTTTCACCTCAAAAGTTTGGGGTTTTTTTTAAGGAGGCTAAAGAGTAAACGCAAACCCGAATAAAAACTTTCCTCACCCAAAACCCTTCCCTTCTCCGCCAATGCTCCTTCGGTCCTTCCACAAAACCCTAAAAAGTATGATCTTCCTCTCCTTCTCAATCCACGACCAAAACCCTAAATATCAAACCGTGGCAGAGTCGGCCGTGACGGAGGGGGATACGGTGGCGGTTGCCGCAGAAGCAGCTGAATGGGAGGCGGAGGCTACGACGGTGGTAGTCGATTTAATGGTGGAGGCAAGGGTAGGAATAGAGGAGCCGAGGAGGGTGTGGCTATGAAGGAGGTGGTGGGAGTGATTGTTATAGCTATGGAAGAACTTGACAAATGGCGATGGACTGCAACCAGGGACATCGTGGTGGTGGCGGGAGTTACGGAGGAGGAGTAGGAGGCTGCGGTGATGATGGTATAAGAGAGCAGTCGATTGCGACAGCGAGGCTGTATAGGAGATTTACGATGTGTGGAGAAGAAGAAGAAGCATATGGTGGAAAACGGAGAAGGAAGCAGAGGATGGAGCTTGCCAAGCGGTCCAGACGTGGTGGCAGCGGTTGCGGTGATGGTGGTGACAATGGATCTACTGTCATTCTTCCTTTACTTCATTACCATGTCCTACTTTAATTTAATGATTCTTATTATTCTTTTGTTTAAAGTTTTAGGATGATCCTCAAACTACTTTTCTATTTTTTAAGTATTGTATTTTTTTATGTCATTCATTTCATTGTATATATAGATGCTGTGACTTGGCATGCAGATTGTGTATGACTTTATAATTTCTCCATCTTAAATTGTCGATCCATCGTCAAAAAAGATCCAAAAAATTTTATTTATGGACACTTAGACACTTGTTACTCATATCGTGATAGATATGAGACAGTACATGATGGTTCTTCCTCATAAACACATACAAAAGAATACTGAATAGAAGACAATGAATGTGAAGCCAACAAGTGAGCAACCTTATTGGCAATCCTTGCGATATAATTGAAGTAAATTCCATTACCGAATCTCAGAAGTGCTCGACCTTCTTCAATTGAAAAGGTTTATTCACTTTTCGGAGTTGCTATGCACGTCAGCATTGGTCCCCCAGCCCGGGATGGACCCATATTAGCAAGGGGGCCAATGGTTGGCCGCCACGCAAGCGTGGGCCAGCCCCGCGGGCGGTCAAAGTAGCATTTTCCTTCACTTTTTGGTTTTGTTATCACTTGCATGTTTTGAAGCACTGAAAGTAGTTAGTACTTAGCTTTACTGTATGGTTGAAATTTGACACGACATGATGTAGATACGGGAACAAGCACACAACATGCTTTTTTCACGTGATCGGTTCATGGAGAGTTCGTGATTCCTAAGTGTTGGGGCACATCGAAAATAAACCCAAGAAACTCAGAGAAAATTCACAACCACAAAGATAATAATTTACGTGGTTCGGCCAAGATACATACTTCCACAAACGAGGGTGATTTAGTTCCACTACGAAGAAGAAAATGAATTACAATATCTCTCAACACTTCTCTCCTTGCATTCAAGAACTCTCTATCACAAAGATAAAAAAAATCTCTCAAACTATTGTGTTGAACTTATTCAACAACTTTTGCTCTCTTGTACTGAACTTATTCAACAACTTGAGCACTCTTGGAGATATTTTGTGATGAACCTTTAGACCCCTTTATATACCATGACAAATGTCTATATATGAAAATCTAATCATATGTAGACTTACATATATTAGAAATCCAATCCTATGTAGGCTTATATATTGGAAACCCAATCATATATAGACTTACATATATTAGAAATCCATATATGAAAATTCTATCAAACATATGGTTAAAGTAAAAAATGGCCATGAGCCTATTTTTGACACTTTCCTTCATATCTCCACCTCGGTAAGTGTCATATCCCTATTTTAGAAATAGGTATATGACTGTATTTCGACTGTATCTCGTATTTGGAGGATTTTTGAAATTGGGTATTTTTTTAAAATTTTATTATTAATTATTGGAGGTGAATTTTTCTCATTTTTATTATTGCTACTATTATTTTCTTGATCCTAAATCTACCCCCTCTAAAATATCTACCTAACCTAGGGGTGTAAATGGGTCGGACGGACACGGATAGTCCACTGTCCGTGTTCGGTCCGAAAATAAAAATGAGTTCGGACGGACGGACACGGACAGTCCACTGTTCGAATTCGGACCGGACGCACACGGACTACCACTGTTCGTTAATTCAATCGGACGATCCGCGGACAAATTAAATATATTATCAAAAGCTATTATTTTATCAAGATTACTTGATAGTTGCTAAAAAAATCAAGTTGAAAGAAAATATAATGGAAGGTTATAGAATACAACAAACAATGGTAAAAGGTTAATGAAAATCGAGACCGGACAACAATAAATTGATGCAAAACCAAAATGATATGACATAATTGATGCAAAACCAAAAGGAGTTTCCACTATCGGACGGTCCGCGGACAAATTCGGACCGGACATGGATATGACCGTGTCCGTGTCCGATTTTTAAACGGACCAAAAAATATGTCCAAGTTTTGTTCGTTAATCAATCGGACAGCCCGCGGTCGAACCATTTATCGAGCCGGACACGTACGGACAACGGATTACTTTGTCCATTTTACACCCCTAACCTAACCCCTCTCATTCTCTCTCTTCCCCACTCTCCTTCCAGGAGAAGCTTCTCCTCTCTCTCTTTCGACCATCTCTCCTCACCCCCAGCCCTCTCTCTCCTCCCTCAGCTCTTCTCCTCCTCCCTCTCGGCCTCTCCCCCTGGCTGCGGCCGCCACCAACCCACCACTACAGCCGCGACCACCGCCTGTGCCACCATCTCCCACCACTGCCACCTCCATCCGCCACCCTCGTCGTAGTCGCCCCCATCTCCAGCCCTCACCACCGCCGCCATCACCCTCCAGCACCACCACCGCCACTACCATCAGTCACCTCCACCGCCACTGCCGGCTCCACCATCTCTCCCTCGTTATTCTCCTTCCTGTAATGCCTGTTGTCCGTATTATGTATTTTTGGAATACGTGTACGTATTTTATTCTGTATTGCATAATTTCTTGTTTAGCTTGCATCTTGTCTTGGTTATTTCTTGGCTTGGTTCGGTTTTCTTTGGTCTATCATGAACCATGGATGAACCCCCTACCTACCACCACCTTTGATATTTATTGCCATTTCTTCTTTCTCTCTCTTCATTACTCATCTTCTTCTTCCTCATTTACTTCTTACCTACCCGAGAGAGAAGAAAGAGGTCTAGGCAAGTGCAACTTGCTTCATGGAGGAACTCCAATTTTATTGCTTTATTCTCTTCCTTACAGCATTTTAACATACTTTAGAACTTGGCATTTTCACTTTCCATGGCTAGATTCTTGTAGATCTATTTTTACTTTATTTTCGGATTTTTGGGTTTTGATCTACTTAATCTTGTTATTTTCTAGTTTTGATGGTTCCATGTTGTAGAGAATCTCGTTCTACCCCATTTTGACCTATGGAAGTTCAGATTTGGGCTCCGGATGATAGAGTTATGCAGCTTGGAAGCCATGGCTTATGATGTACTTCTTCTCGAAAATTTGAAGAAGAAGCACAGTTCCGAGCCGCATGATAGCACTTGACCGCATGAATATTCATGCGGCAAGTCAGCTTTGAAACCGCATGCACTATCAACTGGACTTGACCGCATGACAAGTTTATGCGACAAGTATTTAGTTCGGCCGCATGGGGCCCTTCTTCCCGAACCGCATATGCACCCTTGCTCCCAGCCGCATAGGCATTTGCTCCCCGCTGCCGCATGGGACTTCGCCCATCCCGAGCCGCATGAACTCCAATACTCGCGAGCCGCATAGACCGCAGTCTCCCGCTGCCGCATGAGGACCCGAGTCCTCTCAGCCGCATGACTGACTGATCCCGAGCCGCATAGATCCTGATTCCCTTCAGCCGTATGAGACCCCTCCATTCCTGACCGCATAAGAACCTGCAGCCGCATGCGCCGCACGCCCGCACTGCCTTGAGATCGACCTTTCCGAGCCGCATGAACTCAGATTTCGGGCCGCATGAACCCATATCCATTCAGCCGCATGGGCTGTTCTCTTCCAGCCGCATGTGATCATTCCTGGCCGCATAGGTCTTAGCCGCATGGCTCTTCTATAGCCCTGAATATTGATATTTTATTAGATATTTTACGTCCATTTTATATCCTTACGCCTTTTGTCATGAACTTGATAATCATGGATTTGTTTAATATGTTTGGAAATGATACCTGAGCATGACACGATAGTGACCCGTAGTGGTGCACTCTTGACAAGAAAACCTGACATGACCTGATAGTGGCCCGTCGTGGCGCACTCCTGACAAGAACACTTGACATGATAAACCTGACATGATATATCTGATAAGCTGTTACGACGGCTACCTGACATGACATGACCTGTA
Source organism: Iris pallida (assembly GCA_029216955.1). Taxonomy (NCBI): domain Eukaryota; kingdom Viridiplantae; phylum Streptophyta; class Magnoliopsida; order Asparagales; family Iridaceae; genus Iris; species Iris pallida. Next base: position 2,036,257 of record JANAVB010016199.1, on the reverse strand, counting down.
TAATAACATGGACACCGTAGGCGATTGTGCTTGTACAAATAAACCAGTCCTGTCTTGCATCATGTCTAGGGAGGGAGCTCCTGAGTACCACGGTCAGGAGTACCTATTGAAATAGACTAAGGTTAATAACTAGATTAACACATTAGTCATGAAGAGATTTCCCAGCTACAGGCAATCCCGTTACCTGGGTGCGCCTGGGATCTGTAGCCTGCCGTCGAGTAGGGCATATTTCCAGCACAGTGTCATGTGTTGCACCTTTCAAGCTATTTAAGGGTACATGCATTTCCTGGACGGTGTACCCACCTGAATTCAACCCCTAATTTCGACCTTGGTAACCTGGATGGACTGCAGGGCTTGTGGCTGTGAAAGATTCTTACTGCATCTTGTTAGTAATTAGGCTTGTGACAACCCTAGTTAGTTAAAGTATCAAGCCGTAGTTCTTGCTTGGCCGTGAAGTGATTGGATGGAGTCTAACCTGTCTAGCCTTGTCCTGATCCTGTTCCAGACTACTGCATGACCAGAATGCTTGTATTTATTTTACCGATAAATGGTGAGAATTCCAAGTTCTGTTCAGACGAAGGGTTACAATCCCGGTCCTTGTTTGGTTTACGGGTTGTAACCTGGTTATCTGAATAGTTCTATGGTTATCTCGTCGTATATCATCCTGATGTATTTTCTTTATTTCCAGTTCTTACTTTTATTTATACTCTTGTGCTGATTGCTGGTTTTAGTTCCTAAGTAAAGCTTCCTTTGTGGCACTTGCTCTTTCTGGGGTCTGACCCAGCTGGTTTTGTATGGCCAGATTTCGGAGCAGCTCCAGAGGATCTACCGACCTTCCAGCCAGATGGTGGCCACTAGACGGAACCCTGGCAACGAGTGGGTTTATTTTTGATCTTCCACTTTATTGTAAAAATATTCTTTTGAGACGTTTAGCCGACGAGCACCTGTTTAGCTCGATTGCACTTTACTTACTGTCTGCCTACGGGCTGTAACATGATTGACAGATCCTAGGGTTGATCATGTATGACTAAACTCTTGCTAGTCCTCACATTTTGTAACGACTAGCTTCATGATCAGCTAAATATGTAATATTTGGGACGCCTTATTATTGTATATTTAATGATCATACATCTTGTAACATTTACTTACTTGCTTGTGATTGAGACACTAGGCTTGTTCATGACCATAGGAGACTGTTGGCTTGTAGTAAACCCTCATGTATCTAGACAGCCGTGACCGTATAACGAGATGGAATCCATTTCAATATACGTAGCTGGCTATGTCTGCCCCTGCTCTCCAGTATTCTGGTTCTAGGGCGTGACACTCCCCGGCCAGCTCCGGCCACCACCGCCACCGCGGCCGCCCTCGTCTCTACCGCCACCACTTCCATCTCTCCCTCTCTCACTGTTCCCGGCGCCCGCCACCACCGCGGCCGCCCTCGTCTCGGCCACCGCAGCTACCCCCTTCACCATGGACGCTGTCGCCACCAGCACCACTACCGCTGCTGCTGCTGCCCCTCCGCCGGAGCCCGACCGACCCCGGTGAGACCCGATCTCCCCCGCCCTTCCTTTCCTCTTCTCCCCGGTGGCCAGCACCACCGCCGTGTCGTTGCCGCGCCCGGGCCAGCACCACCACGAGCGGCGGGACGCCCTTGGGCCCCACGCTACTCGAGCAGGGAGCCAGCCTTGGGATGCGTGCTCTTCGAGCCACGTGCCTCGGTGCACGTGCTGCCTCGAGCAGTGCACTGCTCGATCCGCGTGCGCCTCGTTCTACATATGCTTCGGTTTGCGTGCGCCTTATAGGTTTTCGTGCACCCTCGATTCACGCGCTGCCTTGGGCAGCGGGATGCCTCGAGCCCCGTGCTGCCTCGGGCACCATGCCCCATTGGTTTGCATGTTGCCTCGTTTATGTGTCTCGGCCTTTGTGCCCATCTCGATTTTTGTGCCGCTCCGATTTGCGTGCCGACTCGGTTGCGTACCACTTTGATCTCCGTGTCGCACTGGTTTGTGTGCATGCATCGATTTGCGTGCCACATTGGCATGTGTGCCACCTTGGACTTTGTGCCATCTCGGTTTGCGTGCACGTACAGATTTATGTGCCGCCTTGGTTTGTGTATCACTTTGTACTCCGTACCGCATTGATTTGCGTGCTTCCTTGAATCTCGCTCCGTCTCGATTTGCGTGTACGCCTCGATTTGCGTGTCGCGTTGATTCGTGTGCCATTTCGATATTCGTGATTTTCTCGATCTACGTGCACGTCTCGATTTACGTACACGTTGTCTCCTGTTTATCTCGATTCTCGTGCGTGTCTCGATATACGTGCACATCTCGGTTTGCGTGTCCGCGTCGGTCCGCGTGCCTCGGTTTCCGTACGAGATCCCTGCACTGCTTGCGGGACCCACACGGTATAGCCTTCTGCCATCTCTTGTGATTATTCTATTATTTTATTATTTAATTCTAATAATTGTTTATTGTATGTTCTGAGGATCTCGATTGGCGTGCTAGCTTGGATCGCGACTGCCGAAGACTTGCTTACCTAGCCGAGCCCTCTAGGCAAGTATCCCTTGCTCATCGACGGCTCTTGTCCTCTCTCCTGGATTTTATGGCATTTAATTAATTTGTACTTGTAAACTGTATAACCATGATTAGTGTAGCCTAGTAGTAGAACTGCCATGATGATAACTTAGGATAGCTTGGTCCGATACCGGGATAGACCGTATCGGACAACTCGGATGGGTCATCCACACCTCCGAGGACACGAGCACGACTCACATGTATGGATTGTCCCCATATGCCCCGTGTCCGACTCGCGGTCGGGTAACGGCTTTGGCTAACTGTTTCTATGACTTTGTTTGTGGCTTGGATATGACTGTGGGTCTTGGTGCGCCCTGCATGGCGATTCTTGCTGCATGTATTGGTTTGGCGCCCAGTACGCATTGTAGTGCTGCTGGAGGCCGAGACTTAGTATTCTCGGCTAGGATTGGTGCCCAGTACGCATCGTAGTGCTACTGGTAGCTGAGACTTAGTGTTCTCAGCCCGCGAGTCCGTGATTCTGCGATTCTGCGGCTGGTTGCGCCGAGTGGTTTTAGCCCCTATTCGTAGGGTGCTCCCATCCAGATTATAAAGGAGACTCTGTCAGATTTTTCCAGAATTCCCAGTTGGGAATTTGGTTCGAAGGATTAGGCAGAACCATTCCTTTGGTTTGCTGGACTGAACTCATGCATGTTCTTCTTGGTATGGCATCCCTGACCCTATTTCCTGCTAGGTAGACTCCTGACTAGATTAGTCGCCTAGCGTCTTGACCTGTCTTATCCGTCGGATTGTGTAAGGAGAGTGGTTCTACTCGGGTGAAGATTTGCAACCCTGGTCCTTGTTTGGTTTAAGGGTTGTGGATCTGATCCAGAGTGGTTCACACAATCCTTGCCATCTTCCGACGGCGTTGATTAGTGTTGATCCATGTGTTGGAATTATGATCTTATTCGAGGATTGACTATGAGGAGATATGATATTGAGATAGTGGTTATGGTAGACTAAGTGGATTCTTAGATAGTGTTACTAGTTCTTTGGTGATGTTCTAATTTGATCAGATATGTCTTGAGGACTCTTGGATTTTGATATTGGTACGAGTGTCTCGTGGAGCGAATAGAATATCGAGGATATCAATATATGATTATTACTCGACTTCCCAAACGTCCAAACCTGGTACCTTTGCGTATTCCGGTAGTTAGAGAACCTGGTTGATTGCTGTGTCTTGGTAGTTGAGGGGCTTGCTTTCTGGTGGCTTGTGATCGTTGACTTGGAGGATTCTTGTGAGTCAGCGGCCCTCGCATTGTTAGGGGGATGAGCTTGGTATTTGGTGGTTGTCTTTATTGACGTGATATTCACTCCATCATGGATGGGAGACTCTTGCTAGATTGATCTGGTGGATGGACCGACTTGATGATTGGAGCTGTAGGCTCCCATATATGCTTGAGATGTTATTATAGTAGAGGTTCTGGTCTTGCACTTGACCTGATATCCATGCCACGATGTGGGCAGATGACTTCTTGTGACTGACAGAGTTGTCCTTGTCCCAGACCTGACTACCTGTATCCGTGCTATAAGTCCAGCTTACCCTGTGAGGTGCTGGCCCTGACATTGCACTGCGGTGCCCTTTGTCTATTGGCACTTTGAGGTGCTACTTCCATGATTATATGGCATTACGATGCCATCTTGATATTCTGGCGATATTATATGATTACCTGTACGGGTATCTGGTAGTTGGCCTATAGTCTTAGCGTGGTTAGGATTGCTTGCTTGCTTGTTGCATAACACTAAGGATGGATCACAACTGGAACTATAGGTGCCGAGGCTGATTCTTACTTAGCGTTCTCGTACTGAGGTACGACATCTATGAGGATGAGCATGTGACCACGGTATGTGATTCTGGATAAATGTAGGGTTAATCTAGGCAACTAAAAATGGTAGAAGCATTGGGAGGGAACGAAATCCCGAGATCGTGCATTACCGGCCGCCACAGGCTCGTCCTGGCGCATCGGGGTTGGCCGCCACGGATATGGCAGTATCCGACTACTATATGTACTCCTGCTTAGCACGGTGGCCTTCCGAGGGACCGTGCATACCTACCTACTATGCGTTATTTGGCCTCGCTAGCCCTTGCGGGATATGGCACGATCTGAGGATTCCTATATTGCATTGTTGGGGTAACCCAACCTCCACATAGATAGTCGTAGACTTTTGAGTGGCCGCTTATTCACCTAAATTGTATGGCTTGTTGCTTGCTAAGCTGGCTGGCACGTAACGCTGTCCCGGCACGGTCATTCATTCCCTTGTTCTTGTTTGATGTAGGGATGGGTTACTGTTCCGATGACGGACTACGAGTTCCAGTTGGCGATGCAAGTATTAGTGGATATTAGGATGATTGTGATGATCGTTGGTTACTTACGTATTAGTAGTTGGATTGCTGCCTTATATTCTGTAATCGTGCGTTGGTACCGCACGATCCCTTACCTTATTTACTGTTTTTAGATGCTATTCCTGTCATATTATATCCTGCTGGTTTTCTTCGCCCGTCCTTGAGCCTTCCTTTCTGGTACTTGCTATGGTTGGCCTGACCAACCCTGGATTGTTCCCAGATTGCCTGTGACCGACCATGTGGATCTTCCAGACTTGACTTGGAGGACGTGCTTCAGTTTCTGACCATGAGGGAACTGTGTGGGAAGGTATTCTTGTCTACATTATTTCTTATTGTAGACTCTCTGATTATCATATGAGTATTTCCTATTTTTTATATGATTATCTCTCTTGTCGTTATTTTATTGATTATTGCCTGTGGATATGAGATCGGATTTAGGCCATAGACTGCTTGCATGCTAGGATACCCAGCAAGATTGACAGCCACGATCGCCGTATGACATTTTATACCTCATACGGAGTAGCTGGCCTAGTTCATCCCAGTATTTTGGTACTGGGGCGTGACAAGGTTTTAGTGGTGGCCCATGCAGGTCTCATTTTGAGATATTGCTGGGTATCACATGATTGTTGATCTCAGTCCACTATTCCTTGGGATTCTAACTTGCTACACTTGTCCTTCGCTCCCTTGAACTTGTGAATTGGTCCTCATCTCTACCTGGACCTATTTTGCTTTGCCCTGTCTCATTTGTTGTTATCTACCCCTGATCCTTGTTTGATAGATATGATCCTATAGTTGGTCATGTCGATCGTTTTATCCGATGAGATGTCATCTTATCTCCATCATTGGGTTACTTGATTATCTGTCTTGGGTTCTGTACTCTCTACCGGTGTTTCACCTTGGTTGATTTCTTGTTATCCCTTTCATGCGTTGACTTCGTGTTGACTTAGTATCATTATCGCCCTCTTCGAGCGTTGGCTGGATTGCTGCGGAATGAAGATTCCATCTGGACTCTGAGGTTGGATATTTTAACATTTATTGAGTATCCGAGGGATATTCTCGTATCGATTCGGCTTCCTTGATTCTGGACAGTTCCGCACTCATGATTATCTGTTTCAGATATTATTTTTTTGATATACTTTCCATACATTATATTTTGATATGGATCCTTGGTTTGGAGTATTTTCCTAGAAAAGATATCTTATGGTTATTATTGAAGATATTTTTGGATGTGTGTTACGATTCACCTGGATTTTGGATTATGGATTTTGATGGTTTTCTAGGACTCGTTATATCGTTATAGATTTTATGATTTTTAGTGATTCGAATATTTGGGTTATGGATTTGATTCGTTTTGGGTATTTGTCAAGAGTACCGGGTGACCCTAGTATACCTTGACGGCGTGGTAACGAAAGTTGCAGCCGCTCGATTATAGTGCCCTGATGCATCTTTTGCAGCCATTCCGGATGGCGTGACAAGGAATGATCATGACACACATTTTTCGGATATTAGTAACTACGGTCATCGGTTCGAGACATATATCCTGTATTTTATGATTTGTGAGGATTTTTATGCAGTTGGGATTTTACGTTTTCTGACATTGTTTTCGACATTCTATACTTGTTTTGATTTATGGGGTTATTTCGTGTATGCGAGACTTTGATTTTCGAGATTCTTTCGATGTTTTCGATTTACCTTGCGAGTTGATTTATTTAGCGAGACTTGTTCTCTTTGATGTTTTCATATTGAGATTTTGTTCGTTTCTTATTGTATTACTTGATTTCTGTAAGGTGGATAGAGTTTTCATGGTACCTATATGTACTAGTTTTGAAAGTCTTATATACATGATTTCGAAATTTCGAGGACGAAATTTTTGTAAGGTGGGTAGGATGTCATATCCCTATTTTAGAAATAGGTATATGACTGTATTTCGACTGTATCTCGTATTTGGAGGATTTTTGAAATTGGGTATTTTTTTAAAATTTTATTATTAATTATTGGAGGTGAATTTTTTTCATTTTTGTTATTGCTACTATTATTTTCTTGATCATAAATCTACCCCCTCTAAAATATCTACCTAACCCCTCTCATTCTCTCTCTTCCCCACTCTCCTTCCAGGAGAAGCTTCTCCTCTCTCTCTCCCGACCATCTCTCCTCACCCCCAGCCCTCTCTCTCCTCCCTCAGCTCTTCTCCTCCTCCCTCTTGGCCTCTCCCCCTGGCTGCGGCTGCCACCAACCCACCACTGCAGCCGCGACCACCGCCTGCGCCACCATCTTCCACCACTGCCACCTCCATCCGCCACCCTCGCCGTGGTCGCCCCCGTCTCCAGCCCTCACCACCGTCGCCATCACCCTCCAGCACCACCACCGCCACTACCATCAGTCACCTCCACCGCCACTGCCGGCTCCACCATCTCTCCCTCGTTATTCTCCTCCCCGGCCAGCTCCGGCCACCACCGCCACCGCGGCCGCCCTCGTCTCCACCACCACCACTTCCATCTCTCCCTCTCTCGCTGTTTTCGGCGCCCGCCACCACCGTGGCCGCCCTCGTCTCGGCCACCGCAGCCACCCCCTTCACCATGGCCGCCGTCGCCACCACCAGCGCCACCATCATCGTCGCCGTCGCCGCCTCCCTCTCGGCTGGCCTCCTCCGTCGCCACCAGCACCACCACCGCTGCTGCTGCTGCCCCTCCGCCGGAGCCCGACCAACCCCGGTGAGCCCCGATCTCCCCCGCCCTTCCTTTCCTCTTCTCCCCGGTGGCCAGCACCACCGCCATGTCGTTGCCGCGCCCGGGCCAGCACCGCCTCGAGCGGCGGAACGCCCTTGGGCCCCGCACTGATCGAGCAGCGAGCTAGCCTTGGGCTGCGTGCTCTTCGGGCCACGTGCCTCGGTGCACGTGCTACCTCGAGCAGTGCGCTGCTCGATCCGCGTGCGCCTCGTTCTGCATATGCTTCGGTTTGCATGCGCCTTATAGGTTTCCGTGCACCCTCGATTCACGCGCTGCCTTGGGCAGCGGGACGCCTCGAGCCCCGCGCTGCCTCGGGCACCGTGCCCCATTGGTTTGCGTGTTGCCTCGTTTATGTGTCTCGGCCTTTGTGCCCATCTCGATTTTTGTGCCGCTCCGATTTGCGTGCCGACTCGGTTGCGTACCACTTTGATCTCCGTGTCGCACTGGTTTGCGTGCATGCATCGATTTGCGTGTCGCATTGGCATGTGTGCCACCTTGGACTTTGTGCGATCTCGGTTTGCGTGTACGTACGGATTTACGTGCCGCCTTGGTTTGTGTATCACTTTGGACTCCGCACCGCATTGATTTGCGTGCTTCCTTGAATCTCGCTCCGTCTCGATTCGCGTGCACACCTCGATTTGCGTGTCGTGTTGATTCGTGTACCATTTCGATATTCGTGATTTCCTCGATCTACGTGCACGTCTCGATTTACGTGCACGTTGTCTCCTGTTCATCTCGATTCTCGTGTACGTCTCGATATACGTGCACGTCTCGGTTTGCGTGTCCGCGTCGGTCCGCGTGCCTCGATTTCCGTACGAGATCCCTGTACTGCTTGCGGGACCCACACGGTATAGCCTTTGCCATCTCTTATGATTATTCTATTATTTTATTATTTAATTCTAATGATTGTTTATTGTGTGTTCTGAGGATCTCGATTGGCGTGCTAGCTTGGATCGCGACTGCCGAAGACTTGCTTACCTAGCCGAGCCCTCTAGGCAAGTATCCCTTGCTCATCGACGGCTCTTGTCCTCTCTCCTGGATTTTATGGCATTTAATTAATTTGTACTTGTAAACTGTATAACCATGATTAGTGTAGCCTAGTAGTAGAACTGCCATGATGATAACTTAGGATAGCTTGGTCCGATACCGGGATAGACCGTATCGGACAACTCGGATGGGTCATCCATACCTCCGAGGACACGAGCACGACTCACATGTATGGATTGTCCCCATATGCCCCGTGTCCGACTCGCGGTCGGGTAACGGCTTTGGCTAACTGTTTCTATGACTTTGTTTGTGGCTTGGATATGACTGTGGGTCTTGGTGCGCCCTGCGTGGCGATTCTTGCTGCATGTGTTGGTTTGGCGCCCAGTACGCATTATAGTGCTGCTGGAGGCCGAGACTTAGTGTTCTCGGCTAGGATTGGTGCCCAGTACGCATCGTAGTGCTACTGGTAGCTGAGACTTAGTGTTCTCAGCCCGCGAGTCCGCGATTCTGCGATTCTGCGGCGGGTTGTGCCGAGTGGTTTTAGCCCCTATTCGTAGGGTGCTCCCATCCAGATTACAAAGGAGACTCTGCCAGATTTTTCCAGAATTCCCAGTTGGGAATTTGGTTCGAAGGATTAGGCAGAACCATTCCTTTGGTTTGCTGGACTGAACTCATGCATGTTCTTCTTGGTATGGCATCCCTGACCCTATTGCCTGCTAGGTAGACTCCTGACTAGATTAGTCGCCTAGCGTCTTGACCTGTCTTGTCCGCCGGATTGTGTAAGGAGAGTGGTTCTACTCGGGTGAAGATCTGCAACCCTGGTCCTTGTTTGGTTTAAGGGTTGTGGATCTGGTCCAGAGGGGTTCACACAATCCTTGCCATCTTTCGACGGCGTTGATTAGTGTTGACCCATGTGTTGGGATTATGATCTTATTCGAGGATTGACTATGAGGAGATATGATATTGAGATAGTGGTTATGGTAGACTAAGTGGATTCTTAGATAGTGTTACTAGTTCTTTGGTGATGTTCTAATTTGATCAGATATGTCTTGAGGACTCTTGGATTTTGATATTGGTGCGAGTGTCTCGCGGAGCGAATAGAATATCGAGGATATCAATATATGATTATTACTCGACTTCCCAAATGCCCAAACCTGGTACCTTTGCGTATTCCGATAGTTAAAGAACCTGGTTGATTGCTGTGTCTTGGTAGTTGAGGGGCTTGCTTTCTGGTGGCTTGTGATCATTGACTTGGAGGATTCTTGTGAGTCGGAGGCCCTAGCATTGTTAGGGGGGTGAGCTTGGTATTTGGTGGTTGTCTTTATTGACGTGATATTCACTCCATCATGGATGGGAGACTCTTGCTAGATTAATCTGGTGGATGGACCGACTTGATGATTGCAGCTGTAGGCTCCCATATATGCTTGAGATGTTATTATAGTAGAGGTTCTGGTCTTGCACTTGACCTGATATCCTTGCCACGATGTGGGCAGATGACTTCTTGTGACTGACAGAGTTGTCCTTGTCCCAGACCTGACTACCTGTATCCGTGCTATAAGTCCAGCTTACCCTGTGAGGTGCTGGCCCTGACATTGCACTGCGGTGCCCTTTGTCTATTGGCACTTTGAGGTGCTACTTCCATGATTATATGGCATTGCTATGCCATCTTGATATTCTGGCTATATTAAGCTGCACGGGTATCTGGTAGTTGGCCTATAGTCTTAGCGTGGTTAGGATTGCTTGCTTGCTTGTTGCATAACACTAAGGATGGATCACAACTGGGACTATAGGTGCCGAGGCTGATTCTTACTTAGCGTTCTCGTACTGAGGTACGACATCTAGGAGGATGAGCATGTGACCACGGCATGTGATTCCGGATAAATGTAGGGTTAATCTAGGCAACTAAAAATGGTAGAAGCATTGGGAGGGAACGGAATCCCGAGATCGTGCATTACCGGCCGCCACAGGCTCGTCCTGGCACGTCGGGGTTGGCCGCCACGGATATGGCAGTATCCGACTACTATATGTACTCCTGCTTAGCACGGTGGCCTTCCGAGGGACCGTGCATACCTACCTACTATGCGTTATTTGGCCTCGCTAGCCCTTGCGGGATATGGCACGATCTGAGGATTCCTATATTGCATTGTTGGGGTAACCCAACCTCCACATAGATAGCCGTAGACTTTTGAGTGGCCGCTTATTCACCTAAATTGTATGGCTTGTTGCTTGCTAAGCTGGCTGGCACGTAACGCTGTCCCGGCGCGGTGATTTATTCCCTTGTTCTTGTTTGATGTAGGGATGGGTTACCGTTCCGATGACGGACTACGAGTTCCAGTTGGCGATGCAAGTATTAGTGGATGTTAGGATGATTGTGATGATCGTTGGTTACTTACGTATTAGTAGTTGGATTGCTGCCTTATATTCTGTAATCGTGCGTTGGTACCGCACGATCCCTTACCTTATTTACTATTTTTAGATGCTATTCCTGTCATATTATATCCTGCTAGTTTTCTTCGCCCGTCCTTGAGCCTTCCTTTCTGGTACTTGCTACGGTTGGCCTGACCAACCCTTGATTGTTCCCAGATTGCCTGTGACCGACCATGTGGATCTTCCAGACTTGACTTGGAGGACGTGCTTCAGTTTCTGACCATGAGGGAACTGTGTGGGAAGGTATTCTTGTCTACATTATTTCTTATTGTAGACTCTCTGATTATCATATGAGTATTTTCTGTTTTTCATATGATTATCTCTTTTGTCGTTATTTCATTGATTATTGCCTGTGGATATGAGATCGGATTTAGGCCATAGACTGCTTGCATGCTAGGATACCCAGCAAGATTGACAGTCACGATCGCCATATGTCGTTTTATACCTCATACGGAGTAGCTGGCCTAGTTCGTCCCAGTATTTTGGTACTGGGGCGTGACAGTAAGGGTTTGCCATAAAACAGAGCCGACACACTTCTGTACCGTATAGCTTTACCAAATCAACCACTCGTCAATTCCGTCCCTAAGGGCTCTCAAGCAAAACTTCTTCACATGGCTCTGGAGAAGCTTTATTCTTCTTGTACACTCTCTTGCAGCCTATAGCTCGCTTGCCCTTGGACAATGGAACCAAATTTCATGTACAGTTCTTGTGGAAAGACTCAATCTCTTTCTGCATAGGTACCATCCAGTTCTTGTATCTTTGACAGCATGTCTGAATGTGATAGGCTCATCATCCTCTACTGGTAGTACATATGCCACTACATTTAACTGTCTATAGTGCTTTACCGGTTCCTCAAATCCATATATGTGTACTGGGTTGACCGATCTCCTTGGTCTAGTACTGGTGACAAATAAATCTTGCTGCTGGTGCTGCTCATCCTATGGTTGTTGCTCTTGTGGGGCTTGATGAACATCTTCAGAAACCTCCACCTCATCTGATGCATCCTCAAAATGACTTAATCTCAACAATTTGAGATTTGCTAGATACAATCACCATACTGATCGGACTCACTCTTCTTGCTTGAAGCCAATACTGAAGACTCATCAATTGTGACATCCCTGATGATTAAGAACTTCTTATCTCCAAGCAGTACATACGGTATCCTTTCACTCCTTGTGCATATCCCAAGAATATAGCTTTCTTGGCTCTCGGATCCAACTTTTTCTCATTGACATGATAGTAAGCTTTGCATCCAAACACGTGCAAAGTGTTGTAATCTGCTGGTTTGCCAGTCATCACCTTATATGGAGTCTTACAATCTATAGCCAGAGTTAGTGATCTATTAACCAAGTATCGCGCCATGTGTATATCGTCCGCCCACCATTCCTTGCCTAAACCGGCATTGGAGAGCATACATCTTGCTTTCTCAAGCAAGGTTCGGTTCATCCTCTCTGCTAACCCATTCTGCTGCAGTGTATTCCTGACAGTCTAATGTCTAACGATACCTTCTGGTTAAGAGAGAGATGTTCTTGATTTGGGTATGATGCAGGTATATATAGTAATATTATTGTCAACTGATGCAGATTAGAATAAAACCTAGAAAACTAATAAAGGGGAAAAATCCCCATATTTTAGAACAGAAAATTGGTTACTCGTTGTATAACTTGCCAATGTGATTGACGTAACTTACATGCAACAGTAGTAAAACATTAAGTTGTTTTAGAACCGTTACATAGAAGACGTTGCACGGAATAAATGTTCAAACATGACAAGCACAATATCAAGTGAAAGGCACAATAACTGATACTTATTAACAAAGTTGACAGTCTTTCCTACATGAAGAGAACGTCCACCTTAAACATAGGCCCTAGAAATCCGAAATATAATTACAAGTCCTTGATGGATCAGACACAGTGAAATACTTCATTCGACTTTGAAAACCTGCATGGTTAGAGTCAATCAATAAACCAGGTTATTTAAAGAACAAAATGTAAACAATATTGAACTCTAGGAATCAGTTCAATATACCTTTACGAAATATGGCTTTCCAGCTACACCATTTCTTTTCAGGCATTATGGTTCCAAAGCAAAGAGGCTTCTCAATCTCTGACTTTTGCCGGTTTGTAGATATTGTGAGTTTAGGCTTTGTTTGGTAGGAATGATGAAAAATTAGAAGGAAGAAAAACCAAGAGCAGATTTATTAATTAATTACTACAAAAATGGTTAACAATGACAGCCAAAAATGGTAATTGATGACATTTGTTTTGCCGTCATCTATGTTACCGTCATCTTTATCATGAGAAACCAATGAGAGCTCGATGCACGTCATCTTTATCTATGAAAGATGACGCGTGTGCGTCATTCTTTATTTATAAAAGATGACGTCTATATGTCATCTTTATTTATAAAAAATAACTTTTATCATGAGACAACAATGACAACTTACACATGTCATCTTTTTATATATAAGATAACTTTTGGTGTCATCGTTATTTATAAAAGATGACTTTTATCATGGACAAACAATGACAACACAAGTCATTATTATGTATGAAAGATGACTTATATATGTCATCGTTATTTACAAACGATGACTTATATGTGTCATCTGTATTTACAAAAGATGACTTTTATTAAGGGTACAACAACGACGGCTCAAACACGTCATTATTTTATATAAAACATGACTTCTATGCATCATTGTTAATTACAAACGATGACTTACATATGTCATCGTTATTTATAAAAGATTACTTTTATCGTAAAAAACAATGACATCTAAACACACGTCATTATTCTTTATAAAAGATGACTTATATATATCATAGTTATTTACAAAAGATGACTTATATGTATCATCTATACTTACAAAAGATGACTTCTGTGCATCATCTTTATTTATAGAAGATGACTTTTATGTGTCATTAAATATTTTTTATTATTTAGTTATTATTTACAGTACCCATTTTTGTACCTGTTGTACAATTTGTATTATGTAAAACAATATCGCATAGACGAAAACAAAGAATAGAAAAATACTATGTAACACCAACCAAAAATATTTTATTTAATAACTATTCAAAGTCAACATTGAACTAAAACAATATTTCTTTGTTCTCACATACTTCAAAACATAAATTACTAATATTTCCAAAATTTTCTTAATGCATTATTGTTTTACATATGGTCTTCAATAACAGTACACATGATAAATTTGTCCAGCTCCTCTCATTTCATCAAATTCTTTGGAGTAATTCTTTCTCCCAGCAAACTACAAAAACAAACACAAAATCAACTATTGTGTTAAAGAACATGTTATACCAATACAACATTACATTAATAGAATCATCTTAACATGTAACTTGGAACTTTTTCTAATTTGGTAGTAGAAAGTAGGAATATACACTTCATATATTTCATTACATAATAACCACATTCAGTATTGTTGGGTTGTTTAGGACACTACATCAAAAAAACAATAAAGGAGTTAGAACGGATGATCAATGGAAAAAATAAAATCTAAATTAAACTTACATTCACACACTTGCCATGTAGGCTTTTCCACTTTATCCCCTTTTGAGCAAGCCATATCTTAAAATCCCTACAATAATAAATGTGACATAGTGGTTCCTAAATGGTAAATAATTCTATTATATATATTAGCTAAACTCTTATGTTAAAATTAACAATCTTAAGTCATCACGTGGCTCAAGTCCAAGTAGATCAAAAAAAGTAGATACTTTGAGCAAATGGATGGACAACAACAAATATCCAATGATAGCTATATATAACAAAGTCAAACCATACAAAATAAAATTAGAATACCAAAAGAAAGGTTATATATGCAAGTATCAAAATTCTAAAGTAGTCTGCTGCAATTTACCATATAGGAATGTCCAATTGGATTTTAAAAAATAAATTGTCAAGAAGAACAGAACAAGTAATGGTTCCCTGATAATTAATGTCCAATAAATGTTAACTTGTAAAACATATTTTAATCTCCATTTTGAAGCTTGGCTTTGTTGTCTTCAATGCACATGTTGAACATTTTAGGTAAATATTATATTTTCGTATATATATCAAACAAAGGAGTAGATATATCAGTTTCTTACTAATCTTGCTGAAATCCTTATGAAACTTCAATCTCAAAATGGATTTCCACCTATTGGGAATTACAGTATTCATATGTTAACTTTTTTTTGTTACCTCAACAATGCCTATTGCAATGCTGAATAGAGGGTCTTTGTTAATATTCAGTAATGCAAGAATTATTCTGACATATTTTAAGCTACTCAGTTTGTAATAAGCATATGATACACGCCAATAGTAGTACGTATCTAAAGCTTTGACTAGATCAGAGCTAATATAGATAGTATTTTGATGTAAAGAACAAAGTTGACTAGTAATAAAAAGAAACCAATCTTGCATGAGAAGTCCTGTACATTAGCCTGTGTAGAAAGTTTTCTAGATAAACAAATACAAATGTACCTGTACAATAGCCTGTGCACAAAGTTTTCTAGATAAAACAACACCCTACATGGAAGCTAAGTATTTTTGTTTTGTGTAGTCACCGGCCAGGTAGAACCCTTCAATAGGGGACCTTTGGAAAGGGCAACATGGTTCACAATTTTAAGCTATTTAGTAATCATATGTTGTAAGCAACAGACTTGAGCTTATTTCCATTTTAGGTTGTGCTCGTTTTGGTCATGAAACCTTGTTTTGGAAGATGCTTTGTTACTCTTATCAAATGTTTACTTCAAAATGAATTTTGGTCATTTGCTCTTGGCATCAACAATGTGCTGTGTCTTTATCCCAAGCATCAACAATGTGCTTGGCATCAACAATTTGAACTAAACTATTTTTCGTGATTTGTACCTAAACATGTTTTTGATAATTTTTGTCATATTTTCTTGTTACTATTAATTTAACTTCTGTAACATTTACTCCAAGTTTGTCTTCTTGAGTGCTCTTCTTAATTGTTTATTCAATTTCCTTACAGAAAATTACAATTTGCGTCAAATTTCCATAATGAATAACCTTATTACAAAAACAATTTTTGTTAAATTTTATCTCTTTTATTTTTCATGTGTATTTTCTTCTTCTTTACTTATATTTTACCTTGTTGGTTGGACAAACTCAAAGCAATATGCAGCCATGGAATGAAAACTCAACAAACTTTCCTTTCAAAGATATAGTCATGACATTTAGGTCATTGTTAACAAAGTCAAACCACAAAAAATAAAAGTGGAAAACCAGAAGAAAGATTACATATGCAAGTATCAAAATACTAAAGTAATCTGCTACAAGTTACCATATAGCAATCTCCAATTGGACTATGAAAAATAAACTGACAAGAAGATACTTCGCATTGCATTAAAATACTACCATTTCACCTTTGTTGCATACTTCCATTTTCATGGCCAACTCACAAGTTCTAAGTGAACTCTTTCACGCCTCAACAAAGGAAAGAAAAATCAGCAAAGCAAAAAAATAATTATATCAGGGAAGGAAAAATATATATCATAAAAACGGAAAGAAAAATCAGAAAAGCAAAAAAGAATTATACAAGGAAAGAATACATATATATATATATATATATATATATATATATATATATATATATATATCATAAAAAAAGGAAAACAAAATCAGTAAATCAAAAGGAATTATACCAGCATAAACTAACAATGTCTCAAAACCCACAACCTGCATATACCAGCAATGTCTCAAAATCTGCAGATCAAAGCTGATACATTCATTTTATTTTCAACCTGCATATACCAGCAACGTATCAAAACCTGAACTACAATTATCTGTGTAACGATGTTTAAAGTAGTGATGTTACCTTTGTATGGTACAACTGGGCAAAATATGCCTCATGCACTCTTTCGGTGATACGCACAAGTTTTACCTATAACAGAAAGGCTCCATGAAATATATCACATAAATTGAAGCTTTGACAGATACTATATGGTAGATGAAGCAGGCAGCGTGAGCATTCATAAACTAGCTAATAATCCTAAAATGAGCTCTCATGTTCCAAGAATCCAACATAATTATAGATAAAATTGTACGACGAGCTTCTATTCACTTGATATCCCATTTTATCAATCATATCCTTTACACCTGAAATACTATAATGACGCCCAATATGCATGTTTTGGGATTTTATGGACTCTCTCTACAATTTTTAGTAGGTTTGAATTTATTTTATTTATTTTTGAACCGTCTAGATCTAGGCGGGCTAAGCTCTAGGCGGCGGGTGTCCGCCCGACTAGCGCCTAGCGCTTTTCACAACCTTGTAATTTAGTAAATTGAGCCAATTAATTTTATGGGTTTCAAAATTTTAGTGTCAGCATCATCCAAAATTTGAAAGTTCAATTTACAACCACTCAAAAAACACAAAAATAGAGAAAATGGCTGACATTAACCAAGAAATGTGGCACCTATTCGATGTCCTAGTGTATTTTGGAGTGTCCGAATTGTGTCTGATTTATGTCTTTCCACAAACCAATCTAATAAGCATAAAAAACAAACAAATATGAATAGAATAAATGACGTGGGTCTCTCTAATTAGCAATCTAATTTAGTAATATAATGAGACAAAGCACCAACCAATCAAATTATTTCAAACCATTTACTGGCCCTATGGTCTATCCTAATAACTAAGTAGAAAAAATCAACAAAACATTAAGCTTTTCCTGAAACAAACTTACAAGAGATTGAAAGGAATGAACGTAGTTCATACCAAATTCTGGAGTCTCTAAATTGGCTTCCACCTTTTTTGATAGTGGAACCAATGGCATCTTAGACTTGTGGACTAGAGAGGAAGTGCCCATTATTGCCAATGAATGGATGAAGAGCCTTTCTTCTCATTTCAGGGAAGATGATTCATCTGTGTTTGTAATAATTTATAAAGGGAAAGATGATAAGTAAAGGTGTGAGGAAGAGTACAGAGAGAGCCTAAGTATTGTACACATTGTTTGTTGGTTTTTGTGTGGGGAGAATGGTCTTTATTTTATTCCATCAACTGCTTCTACAATATTAATTAAACGACTTGTGTTAGCAACTGTTGCAAGGTTGATTCACAAGTAAACAAACATCTTTGTTTCAGGTAAGCGTACTGCATCCAATTTTTCTTAAAATTTTGAGTCAGAAGTAAATAAACACCTTTGGTTCAGAAGTAAGCAAACACCTATAATCAATATATAATACAATGCCATGTCAGAAGAAAAAAAGTTCTGAGTCAGTCATAGAGACCCACCTCTCCTAGTGCCTATTGACACATCCACACAAAAATATTTTCCTATTTGTAAGCCCTTAAGAAAATTATAGGAACATACAACAACAAACCCTTCATTACAATTGTTTCATGTGTCAGCTATGTTTCACATACACAAATACAATACTACAAATTAAGACAAAATGTGTATTGGAGTGTTTGTGTCTGTGTCTTTTGTGGGTCCAACATGACGTGGACACGAAATACCCAAAAGATCAGCTAAAAAAATTCTTTGCTTTCATATTCTAAATGATTGAATGTTGAAATCTAAAATGCCGATCAATTATTAGAGAATCTAAAAATAGAACATACATTATCAACAAAAAAATAACACCAGAAGAACCTAAATTCTCTGTCACCATGAAATTTATGAAACTAGAAAGGAGCATGAAGCTCATCCGGATCGCACATCGTGTAGAACTTTTCAATGTTTGTAAACAATAAGAATCGAAACACACAAATCAAATCCAATAAAAAAATAAAGCAATTGATAGAGAGAGAAGAGAGATCTGTACCATGGGTGAGCACTTTCATCATCCCGGCTCACCTCCCCATCTACTCCGTGAAGAACTCCTCCGACGTCCTCAGATTGTAGGCGTCGCTCCTCCGTCCATCGAAATATAGGGTTAGGCTTTCTAAAATTTTTTCCTAGGGTTAGGGTTCTCTCTCCATCCTTTTTCCTCTAGGGTTAGGGTTTCGGTGGGAGTTATGAATTTAAATTTTAGGAGGAAGAAAGGAATGAAAATGAAAGGAGGGGGTTTGTAGGTTTTCTTTACTATTGACGCTCTCGGGGGTGGAGAGAAAGAGAAAAGGGAAGAGCTCTGTAGGCTCAAATGAAAAGGATTTTAAAAATCTTGCAGCTCATAACACTTGAGTATTAAAGGATTTTTTTTAGATTTTTATATATTCTTTTATTTTGTTTAATTTGCTAACCGTTTTTAAGTGTTATTTTTTCAGAAAATTTACTGTACAATAAAAAATTTAATATAAATTACTAATAACGATAAAAGTTATAGAAATTTACGTAAACGATAAGATCCGACAGACGAACTGTCGGAATTTGGAGTGATGCCCAAATTCCGACAGACGGTTTGTCGGAAATTGGACGAAGCCCAATTTCCGACAGATGGTCTGTCGGAATTTGGACATCACCCCAAATTTCGACAGTTCGTCTGTAGGAAATCCCCCCCCCCCCCCCCCCCCGGTTCACTTCGATGGCGGTTCAGTTGGTTTAGTTCGTAAGGTTGGTTCAATATTCAATAGGTTGGTGGGGTGGTTGGTTGGTGGGGAGTAAAGTGTTGGTTGGTTGGTGGGGAGAAGTATTGTTGCTGTGAAGCAAACCGAGAAGAAGAAGAAGAAGAAGAAAAGAAGAAGAGGAGGAGGAGGAAGAAGAAGAAGAACTTCAGAAGAAGAGTGGTTAGTTTTTCTTCTTCTTCTCATATTGTATCATAATGTTCATCATTGTATCCTAATGTTCATCCTTGTATCCTAAACACTAATGTTGATATTTCTCATATTTCTCTAGGACATATTTCTCATATTCTAACACTAATGTTTGTTTTTTAATTTTATTTATTACATAAACACTAATGTTCATCCTTGTATCCTAACACTAATTTTGAACCACTATCAAAATCCTACGAGCATAAACACTAATGTTCATTGATAGGTATCATTTTCTATAAAATTGTAGGTATTTTAATTATTTCTAAAAATAACAACCACTATCAATGAAACCTACATTTTAAAAAATACATTTGGGTGTCATTTTCTATAAAATTGTGTGTCATTTTATATCAACCACTAATGTTCATTGATATATTAGTGTTCTATAGCTCTAATATTCATTGATATTTACAATTAGTGTTCATATTTGTATAATATCAATGAAAATTAGTGTTAGGATACAAGGATGTAAACACTAATTGTGTGCCATAAACACTAATGTTATTTTTAGAAATAATCAATGATACCTACAATTTTATAGAAAATAACAACCACTAATGTTCATTGATAGTGTATATTACATAAACACTAATGTTCATCCTTGTATCCTAACACTAATTTTGAACCTAACTTAAACCCCAACCCTAACTTAAACCTAATCTTAAACCTAGCTTAAACCCCAAATTAATCCTACCATTGACCTTTATCCTAATCGTATTCAAAATCCTAGTAATAATCTTAATCCTAACCTAATGTAAACCTTAATCATGATCCTAATGTAGATCTTATTCATGAGTATTTAAATATGTATTTTGACAACCATCTTTTTACAGATGGCTATCCAAAACGATGGTCATATACCAGGGTGGCCAACTACAGAATTGATTAAGCAGCAACACGAGTCGCACATATGTAGTCTGATATTTACTGGAGAGGTATATATACTTTTAATTGTGTTAGTGAATAAAATTTATATTTTATATGTTTTGTAATAACATAGTTTGTATGTTTTATATATAGTTATGTGATTATAAAAAGGAAGTACGGTGTCGAGAACATAATACATGGTGCTATGAGGGCCAACTTGGTTTCTGGAAATTGACTAGTGACCAAGAAGCTTTATTGCACGTATTTGGTTTTCAGTACCTTGATCAAATACGTTTTCTACATCACGATAGAGACTTGATTCTCAGTCTAGTAGAGCGTTGGTGGCCCGGACGAAATATGTTCCAGCTACCTTTCGGAGAAATGACTATTGTGCTTAAAGATGTTGCAAATATTTTAGGTCTACCTATCACAGGTGAACCTATAATATTTGATGAGTCATTTTCCGCTGAGACAACGATCATGGAGTACCTAGGTGTGGAGGCACCAAAATTGAAAGGCAAAGGCCTAGTGTCCTATTCATGGCTTCGTCAGAATTTTATGTACGTAGATCGTATCGGTGACGAAGAAATCTCAGTTGATGAGGAACGGGTAAGTATTACATTTATGGTTAATATTTATAACGTAGAAATCTCGATTTAATTTAGCTAATATAATATTTTTCATATTCTGTTCAGGTCATTGCATGCACCAGAGCCTATTTACTAGGCCTTATTAATGCATTTTTGTTTCCCGACGCATCGGATATGGTAAATTTACGGTTTCTGCTATTTATGAAAGATTTGACTGAACCGACGAGTCATGCTTGGGGAGCGTCAATGCTGGCATATCTATACAGTGCTATGTCAGATTTTGTGCAGTTCCAGTCAAAGGACAAATTGATGAAACATGTAAATGGATGCGCTACATTGATTCAGGTACGAAAATTGTTTGAATTTGGCATACATTTACACTTTGTACACTTATATTATATATATTTTAGGTTTCGTCCTACGAGCATTTTTCTATCGGTAGGTCACTTTCTCGTATCAGTAGCGACACACATGTATTTTCGATCGCTTTACGGTGGACTACTGATGCGGTAGATCCCGCACACTGTGTTTACTCGGTTGTCCATATATATCGGGGCCAATTTGATTCACTAAAGATTTCAGAGGTAAATAAAAGTCACCATTCTACGTCATATGAATGTATATTCTATTTTATTAACTTATAATTATTTACCAAAAAACAGGTTCAAATGGTGCATTACTGTATTAATCCTTATCCTTCTGAGATAGAACGAACAACATATGAATTAAGTCTCCATAGGTTTTACATAATATACCATGGAGACATAATGTATCATCCAGCTGATCGGGTTATGCGACAATTCGGTATGAAACAACATATACCCGAAGACCCGCCTCACTACAATCGTGGTAGAGGAAGTGCAACCGCAAGAGCCCGGAAATTAATTTCTGCTTGGAATTCCAGACTAGAGACGCATAACATCTCACATTTGTCTCAGAACATAGCTACTATGGAGGACTGTAAGTTATTTTAAAGTTAATATTTTTTCCACATTTGTCTCATAACATCTCACATTTTTCGTATATACAACAGTATACGGGGATTTTGCATATATATCTTGGTGGAGATCTCTAGTTATAAGCAACAGACACTACATATATCAGGAGCCTCGATCCGAGCATAGAGCTATAGATGATTATAGTCTGCGTGGATTTTATGAACATATAATAAGAACTGATGTAAGTAATTTTTTTAGTTTATAATATCTTAGCTTACAATGTTTTAGCTTACATAAGAACTAACTTAAATAATGTGTTATTATTTCATGTTCCAGCTTTGGAGCAAGTATGTGATAACCCAGATCCTGAAGTATTGAGAACGACAGTAAGAAACTTTGTGGATTGGGTGAAAGCGGATCCGGAGCCTCCGAACCCTCCACTACATATTCTGCCAGATTATCCTGTAGGCATTATTATCCAACGTCAACCACTTCCCCGCAGGGTTAGACACCATGTCACCAGTCGTTCCCCGATAGTTCGCCTCAGCAAGCTGACGAGATCCCGCCTCAGCAAGCTGGCGAGATCCCGCCTCAGCAAGCTGGCGAGATCCCGCCTCAGCAAGCTGACGAGGAGTGGACTGGCCAGGGTTCTTTCTAGTGGACTGGCCAGGAGACTTCGCAGTGGGCTGGCCAGGGTTTTTTGCAGTGGGCTGGCCAGGGTTCTTTCCAGTGGGCTGGCCAGGAGACTTCACAGTGGGCTGGCCAGGGTTCTTCCTAGTGGGCTGACCAGGAGACTTTGCAGTAGACTGGCCAGGGTTCTTCCCAGTGGGCTGGCCAGGGTTCTTCCCAGTGGGCTGGCCAGGAGACTTCCCAGGGGACTTCGCAGTGGCCCGGAGTGACAGATTGGTTCCAAAGCTATGGTTTGGATGGAAGTTATTATACACAGATACTAACGACTCCATCAGCACCAGCACCCACATAAGACGAAGGTGGTGATGCGTCCTAGGAGAATACAATACGAAGGAGAGCCCGACTCAATCTCAGAGAACTTGATCGTCCAGACTATTGGAAATTAGACAGACAAGGAAGATAGATTAATGTTTTGTTTTCATTTATGTAAAAGTCACCTTTCTTTGATAAACTATTACAGTTACTTCACATGATGTTTCCTATTCATTCTCTTGGTTGATTTGTACAACTCCTTCTATTGTGTCCTAAACCATTACAATTACTGCATCGGAGATCTCTGGAAGATTGATCCTTCGCCATAATACGATTCTTCTTTCGTCTTTCGGCTTTGCGTCGTACATCTGGTACTCCAATGTCGCCTCTAACCAATGCACTTTAAATGTTGTAAAGGATTGGAATTGGCTCCAAGTGCGGCTCATAGACACTTTTTAATGCTTCCTTTGAAAATATAGCTGGATAATAATGCTCGATCCTAATATTGCAACAATTACAAGCATAACATGGATGTACACATGAAAGAAAAGTATGATACCACTTTAAACATGAACAATAGTTTTCATTTAAACGAATAACATATGTTCTATTTGTTTTACGATCTAATATCTTAAACAAATGACCCAATATACATAACATTTCCAGCTGATGGTTTTTTTTGTGATACGAGCCATCATTTTTAATATCTTCGGACAAAAATTTGTTTCAAGATTTTTAGCTTGTTGTTTGTTCTTGTCCTGAAGTGTTATAATTTTGGCTTGAATACCATCAAGTAGTGTTGTTATTGGTTTATCACGAAGATTTTTAATCCAGTTATTGAAACATTCAGCAAGATTTGACGTGTTAATATCTAGTCTTGGACAAGGAGAATACGTTGTAATCCAGTGTGAGAAAACACGATTTTTATTATTTACTCCAACGAGC
This sequence comes from Iris pallida, assembly GCA_029216955.1. NCBI lineage: Eukaryota > Viridiplantae > Streptophyta > Magnoliopsida > Asparagales > Iridaceae > Iris > Iris pallida. Next base: position 2,012,193 of record JANAVB010016199.1, on the reverse strand, counting down.
CAATTGTCAACATCTACATTTTCAGCTTTAATCATCTCCAAGCAATTATTTGCATCTGTTTCATTATAACATCTTGCAAGATAGTCCAAGCTACGTTGAAAATGCTTTGATCTACATACCAATTTTAAATTTTCTTTAAAATGTTGAATACAAAAAAAATAAGGCGATTCCGAAAAAATAGCACGTATGGAATTTATCAATCCTTTCTGTTTATCCGATATAAAAGAAATTGTATTCCAGGCATCAAAAAATCTTTCAAAAGATATTCTTAAACCATTTAAAAACCAATTCCAAGAATCAGTATTTTCACTCTCAGCAACAGCATATGCAATAGGATATAGTTGATAGTTAGGATCATGAGCACAAGCAATAAATAAAATACCTCTATATTTAGAGGAAAGAAAAGTAGCATCAATACTAATCACAGGTAAGCATCCCCTTAGAAATCTATCAATGCATGCCTTGAAACAAATAAAAATTCTTTCAAACCTATTATTTTCTGTAATCTTCATAAAATATTGGCTACCTGGATTTGTCTCAATAATTTTAAGACCATACTCTTCGAGACTACTATATGCATCAATATAACTACCATTTATTTCGGATAGAGCAAGTTGTCTAGCTTTCCAAGCCTTCAGTATTTAATATGTATTCGATGTTTCCTAAATATATCTTTTACAACATGAGATGGACTATACGATTGATTATCTCAAATTTTATCAATAATCTGATTTTTAACCCATACAGTGGTAGCTAATGGATGACAACCAGTTGTAAGTCCACCTAAACAAGAATGAATATTTTCTAGCGTAGCAATAGAAAATCTTTCGCCTCCACCTATGGCTTTAGCGTATACCCTCCAATGACAATTTGTACTATTACATTTATATATAATCCCAGTAGCATTATTTAAAGTAGCTGAACAAGTAAAATTACGTCTAATTGCTATATCACTAATAAAACTTCTAAATTTAGAACGATTCTCAAATTGTTTTCCAATAAATAATTCAGGAGTGCTAAGGCTATCAACATAATCATCAAATTTATCATCTAACTTTTCAATTAGATCATCACTATTTTCATCATCGTTATTACCATCATCTGCTATATGTTCTTCTTCAGTAAATGGAATAACTTGGAGAGAAGAACTAGGACCAACGGTAAAAGTTACATTACAAGCAGGTATATTACTTACATTATTATTTTTTGATAGGGGCGGAGCGACATAGATATTAATATACGGTGATTGTGCATTCACTTAAAGAATAAATTTCCATGCTTCTTCACTATCTACATTTATACAATTAGATACGAAAATATGTACCAATATAAATTCGTAATCGATAGAATATTGATCAATAATTAGATTATGTAAACTAAGAAACGAAATATTTCGATCAACTAAAAGAACTTGGGTTAAACCTCCTTCATACGCTAACCTACTTAGTACACCTCCAAGCGAGCATAGTATTGTTAGATTTTAATCCATGCTGACAACAAGATGAACTTTCAAATGGAGGTAGGACGAGAGGAGCTTCAGCTTTCAACAAACTAGAGAGCTTCAGCTTTCAACGAACTAGAGAGCTTCTTACTGAATGAGAGAGATTGAGAGATTTTGAAGGAAATAAAATTTTGTGGGAGAAGACGTTCACTACTAAAATAAGGCAAATTAGCGACGTCATGATACGTCGCTGATAATGACAATTACGTCGCTAATCGTAATTGGCGACGGCTTTAGCGACGTAAAGTGAAGGTCGCTTTTAAGCTAGTCGTAGATGAAAAATTCGTCGCCCTACGTCGCTGTTTGCGACGTCCCAGCCGTGTCGCTAGGTCGTCGCAAAGTTAGCGACGTAGAGCGACGAAAACTTTACGTCACAAACTTAGCGACGTAGTGCGACTTCTTAGCGATGTTTAGTTCTATTGACGTGATGACGTGGCATGCCTGCCACGTCAGCAAGGTGGCGACGTACAGCGACGTAACGCCGCTAATTAGCAACGTATAGCGACGTCCACTTTCCGTCGCTATCCGTCGCAGACTACTGGAAAAAAATTTAAAAAATATAATGTGTATTTTTGTTATGCTGTGTGTCTGTGTTTACAGTGTGTGTGAAGTGCAGTGTTCGAACTATCGACAGTTTCGCTTACTGTTCTATATTTTATCTTGGATAGAAAGAGCAACAGTTCAGGGTGCACTTCTCAGAGCTTCCTCTTCACGTCCTTCACCTTCTCGGGATCCTGTACGACGTCCCGAGAGAGTGAAGGATGTGAAAATGAAGCTCTCAGAAGTACACCCTGAACAGTTGCTCTTTCTGTCCAAGATAAAACATACAACAGTAATCGAAACTATCGATGGTTCCGAACACTACATTTCACATACACTGTAAACACAAACACACATCATCACAAAAATACACATTATATTTTTTTAAAATTTGGGAAGCACCTCCTTTGTATATCAGATCATCGCTTATAACCCAGCGTAGGTATATTTGTCATCCCCGTCACAGATATCATCATAATTAAGTCTCCCATCATAACAATCTACAACTAATAGATGAATAACAGTCTCCCATCATAACAGTCTACAACTAAATATCATACATGTACTCAATGAAAATATCAACAAATTAAATATCACAAACATACATGTCCAACAAACATACATGTCCAACAGAGTCAAAAAATAATGAAAATCAGTGTACAGAACGGTCAATGGGCCCATAGGGCCAATACATACAAAGATAATAAAAAAAATATACTGGATCACTGAGGACCCCTGCCGCGCATATGGGATAGAATGTACTCATACTGCTCCTGGGTGAGCTGCACCCTAGGGGAAGTAGGAGGCAGTACAATCTCTGGAGTTGGCACCGTCGATGGACCGGAAGGACGTATCTGCTCCAGCTCTCGCAGTCGCTCACCATGCGCAGCCAGGGTACTCACCATCCTTTGAGTACTCTCCTCAATCGAAGCCGATACTTGAGTGAGTGAGGCAGACATGGTCCTCTGCGATCCCTTCAGCTCGACCTGCCTACGCTCTGTGCGCTGCGTAGACTCGGTGAGCGTGTGCAAGCTGGCAGCTGTAGCCTGCTGCAGACTCATCAGCTCCTGTATACTGCGCTCGACCGCATCAAATCGTCCAGTGATCATCGGAGCGTCGGATCGTCGTTCGACCGCATCAGAAATCTGCTGCTGCAACTCGCGACGCAGCTCGTCGATCTGACGACGAATATCCTGAGCTCGTGACGACGCCTACGAAGCCAGAGACTGCGCACTGACAGAGGGGGCCCGGGATGACTCCAAAGCCAAATACGCACCGTAGGATCCCGTACCGTAGTACGTACCCTTCTGAAGACCGCCAACGGCGGTCATCCAGAGGTCGTCCGACGATGGAGCTGTAGGCGGCTGGAAGGAAGTACCAGCCCCTCCCTTTGCTGGCGCACTAGCAGCAGCAGCCGCCTCCTCCTGTAGCCGAACAAACTCGGCCTAGAATAATGTTTGCTAACGTGTAAGTGTTTGCTAAAGTCTATATTGATATCTATTTTCCTGTTTTCTAAATTATAGTAAATTAATATAAAGAATAGAACGTACATATGCCTGCGTTGCCCTCTCGTCAATGAACTCCCCAGCCCTCCGATACCGATTCTGATACTCATCGCAACTGTCCAATATCGACCCTTTGGGTCTACAAGAGTTACTTCACCCAGTTTGTCAAGAAAGGTAAAACTTTTTAAATTAATATCCAATATCGACCCTTTGGCCTGTGCTTGAGCAGTATCCTAACTCAAACTATCTATCCTAACTAATAAATTAATATCCTACTTTAATATCTACTAACTCTCATATTCCTTCTAACATAAACTAATATTCTAATCTAAACTAACCCTTTAACTGAAACTAATATCTAAACAATGCTAATCATGAACTAACACCCTAACCTGGAAGTCCACACGCGCTCAAGCACAGGCCAAGTTATAAGGCAAAATGCAGGCAACTGCCTGTAGCTACAAGACAAAACCAAATGTTGACGGTATATATACCGTCAACATTTAAAAAGTTTACTTGTCTTGACAAAATGAGTGAAGTAACTCTTATAGACCGAAAGGATACTCTATACACTCTATGTAATACGATATACCAATCATACCTACACTTCTAGGATACTCTATACACTGTAGTAATGAATTGCCCTTACTAATGATGCTCTTAGGTAACATATTTAACAGATGAGATTTTCATGTTGCACTTGTCACCCCCAGTTTTTCAAATTGGGGGTATTTTTGTCATTTTCAAGTTTAATAATATTTTAGGAATTTTATTGGATTTTTTTTATGATTTTTAGGAATTTATTTGAGTCGGTTTGAATTTTATCCAATTCGGACCCAATTTGGAGACCCGGGTAGCCTGGACTCATGTGGGGCCCACATACTAGCTGGGCTTGGCCCACATGACACCCCTAACTAGGTTAGAAATCCAAAACCACAATCCCATGGTCTAATTTGTCAATTAGAGGCTTAATTGATCATTAGTGAACCAAACCAAGTCAAACCCATTCCAAAACAAACCAAACCAAACCCAACTTGACTAATGGGTTGTGGGGGGCTAATGGGTCCCCAACCCAAACCCATTAGCCCCAAGTTGGCCGGCTACATATAGAAGAAACCCCCCTTTCCTTCACACTCAAGTCTCTTTCTCTCTCTCCACTTCATTTATTTCTCTTCTTCAAAGTTCTTCTTCTTCCTCTTCAAAACCTACACTAGGTATGATGATTAAACCCTCATTTATTTCTTCATTCAATTTCCTCCTTCACAATAAATGTAGTGAGGATCTTCCTCTTCCCTTTGCCCCCATTTTTATGGTTTTCCCTAAAACCTAGTTCTAGGTTAGTTTTGTGGTTCTTTCTTGTATAGATATATATATATATATATATATTTATGTGTTGTATGGTGTTGAGAGGATGATGGTGGTAATGAAGTTGTGTTTGTGTGTGTGTGCGAGAGTTGTGTGTGAGTGTGTTGTGTGTGAAGGTGGTGGTGAGGTTGTGATAGTGGTGGTGATGGTGGTATTTGTGTGTGTATGTGTCTATATATATGTATATGTGTGTGTATCTATATGTATGTATGTGTGTGTGTTATATATATTTAGTTTTAGATATATATAAATAGATAGATAGATAGCTATATATAGATGTATATATATATATATAGATATATATATATATATAGAGAGAGAGGTAGAGAGAGAAGTAGAAGGAGAATAAGAAGAAGATGAAGTAGCAGCTGCAGCAGCAATAGGATGCAGCAGCAGCAGCAGCAGCAGCAAGCAGGAGCTGCAACAGCAGCAGCTTGCAGTTGCAGCAGCAGCAGCAGTAGCAGCAGCAGCTAGAGCAGCAGTAGCAGCAGCAGCTAGCAGCTCTTTCCCCCCCCCATTGACCCCCCTAGCACTACAAAACCCCCCCTAGTTCGATATATATATATAGATATATATAGGTTTATATAGAGAAGTTTAGATGAGAGAATTAGAAGAAGAGAGAATGAGAAAAGAGTTAGAATTAAGAGATTAGAAGATTAGAGAAGGGAAAATTTAGAGAAGTAAGAAAGGTGAAGAAGAATAGGAGGGAAGAATAAGAAGAGGGACTAGGAAAGAAGAAAAAGATTAGAGAAGTAGAGAAGAGGAAGAATTAGAATCGAGAACCAAGAGAGGGATTTAGAACGAGGCTAAAACGAGGGGTTTTAGTTAGAAATCGAGTTAGAGGGCGAATTTGAGCCCGGAGCGTCGGATCGCGACGAAACTTGGCATAGGCCTAGAAAATGTGATTTAGATTTTGCGGGTAAGCTCCCGGGTGGAAATCGGGGTCATAGGGCGCCGGTATCGCGCCGTATCAGTGCGTATCTCGAAATATTCGAGATTTCTGCAATAGGCCGTAAGGTGGACCAAACGTCCACTTTACTTAGGTATTTTGGTAGATAACGAACCTATAGGATAGTACCCTACTACCCTAGGGAGATCGGGTCAAAATAAGTAGCGTAGGTAGGCTATCTAGAATATCGCCAAGGGTAGAAATTTTACCCTTAAAAAGGGTAAAATAGAGATTTGGCCCACGGCCAAGAATTGACTTTCCAAGTCCAAGATGGACTTGGATATGGATTGTATAGGTTGGTAAGGAGTAGGATTAGCTGTCTAAACCTAGTCTTGGACCCGGTTGACCACGGTTGACTTTTTGGACTAAAAGTCAACTATGGGTCAACACTTTACCCAATTTGGTCCCAAATTCAATCTAACTTGGACAGTTGACTAAAAGTCAACTATTAGTCACCAGTGACCTAGAGTTGACCTAGAGTTGACAAGAATTGACCCGTTGACCAAAAGACAACGGTGAGCCAGTTTTCGACCTAGATTGATCCGGTTTAACTTCTAATGTTCTCCCATGACCAAGATTGACCCAACTAGACATGTCTTGACCTAGAATGACTAAATAGGGTTTATTTTGATTTAACTTTACTTCCTAAACTTAGTATTGATACGTCTTGTTCTCTATAGGTCCTCGAGACACTGCAGTTGCTCCAGTCGACGTATTTTATCATCTTACAGGCGAGTACATTCTCTGATACTTATTCCCAATTTATGATAACTGTTATGATTCATGTAATTAGTGTTGATATGCTTATTCCCGACACATGGTTCTCACGGATTGGTATTCTTGGATCCCGACGAGAGATGTTTTCTCCTTCTTAGGTTGGGATATATTGTGCAAGCACCCTTGTAGCTCTTGCTCGATATATGGTCACTGATTCTAGAGAAGGCTAGCTACCTTCTCATTAGAATCCCGTGCAGTGACGTGTCCTGTTTGGATCCATTCTACCAGTTGGGGTAGGGGGAGTAGTAGCGTAGGCCTGTGATCAGATCCATCCCGCATTCCCGAACAGTGTGAGTCATATACCGCACATATGACTTGCCAGGCCGATTCTTGACAGGTACCCAAGCCGATCACAAGCTGAAACTATTACTCACACACATTGGATATAGCTTACCTTGATTTGTGTACATGCCATGATCCCGTTCTATTTTTCTTGATCTAGCTCCAGTATTACAGCTTACCATGCCATGATACATACATGTACACTCCATGATTCATTGTATATGCTCTATTTACAGTCTTATAGCTTTTATTCTATCTTGAGATCTGTTATGAGATATATGTACTCGTTCCATCCTGACTGGACTGTTGATAAAATATTACAGATTTCGACGAGGGAGATTGCAGTACCTACTACGGTCCGGACGACGTAGTGGGCCTAGACTTGGTCCCGCAGGGCGTAGCTCCGCATGACGAGACCATACCACTTGTATAGTTTAGAGTAGGTCTTTGTACTGGACTTTGTCTCCAGTTACTTTTTGAGACTGTACTACTTTTTGAGACTGTATTATATTTGGACTGTACTTAGAGACTGGACTTTTATATTATTTGTTTCTGGACTTGACAGGTTATATTTTCTCGTCTTGTTGTCTTTATCATTCAGTCTTTACTTTTCGTCTTAGAGTTGTGATTGAGCACTATATATATTCATTGCTTGTCCTCCGTTCGGAGTTGACTATATTCTCGACAGGTTTTGTTATATATATAAACTGTTGTCAGACTAGAAAATACACAGCGTTCCATGCCGTTTTTTCGGTGAGGGCTGGGCGTTGTCGCGTCACGTGCCCTTGTAGCGGGTGCGGGTCGTGACACGTTTTAGTGGTGGCCCACGCAGGTCCTGAAGTCGCAACTAGTGCGATGTCGTAGCGGCACTCGTCTTAGAGTGTTGACTACGAGCCTGTGTTACCCATAAGAATAGTAGGCTAGGAGTGCTCAATCACAGTAGGATCTTTCCTTGCTTATCTTGCTTACCGTCTTTGATATTGATTTACTGCTTTCTAGCTGTCCTCCTTTGATATTGCCTTCATGTGCCATATTGATATCTTCTTCTTAATTTGTCTCCAGGATATTGATGACTCATTCTCCTGGCGAGGGGCTCGGGGAGACGGAGAGGTCTGCCACTTCTGGCGGACAGGCTCCGGTTACTTCCCCGGCTGATGGGACTTCTGTTGGGGCTCTTGGGGGTACTCCTCCAGCTACCTCTATGACCGTCCCTGGGGCCATTGTGGGTGCACTTCCCGTAGTGCCAGGGGCCACAGTGGGAGCTGTCGAGGGTATTCTTCCTCCTCAGCAGGGGACTCCTCCGGTGATGATGGGAGCTATTCCTCCATTGCCTCCTCTGCCCACAGACATGGGGCAGATGCTAGCGTTCTTCCACCAGGTGCTTGAGTCCCAGCGGGCTCAGTACGAGGCTCAGCACGAGGCTCAGTTGAGGCAGATAGAGGTTATACGCCAGGGCATGGAGGATGCACACAGATTGGCTATGGCGGCAGTGGAGCGTCAGGCTCCACAGAGGGAGGTTCAGCAGCAGCAGCCGAAGATCGGGGATATCCATGCTTTCAAGAAGCTTGGTCCGAGGGATTTCAAGGGGACTGAGGGCATTATCTATGCAGACGATTGGCTCGAGGATACCGAGCGCCAGATAGGGGGCTTGCCGTCTTGCAGCCGACCTGAGGGTCGAGGCGGTTGGGTTACAGTTGTTAGATATTGCCCGGACATGGTTCCGGAATGAGCCGGCTCTTGCAGGAGAGGGCCATACTTGGGCAGAGTTTCGGGCCCTGTTTAGAGAGAAGTTCTTCTCCCCTACGGACAAGATTGGCCTGGTGCGGCAGTTCCAGAACCTGCAGCAGGGCAGCATGACCGTAGAGGAGTATGCGGCGGAGTTCGGCCGGCTGGGCCGATATGCCGAGTACATGGTGAGTGACCCGGCGATCCGAGCGGAGCGCTTCAAGGAGGGATTGGCTTGGGATATCAAGTTCCAGATCCCTTCTTTCTACGCGACATATGCGGAGGTTTACGCAGAGGCTCGGAAGGTAGAGAGGGACTTGGGCTTGAAGCCGAAGAGGGATCGAGATGTGTTTTCTGGGGCCAGTAGCAGTGCAGGGCCTGCTAAGCGCCCTCAGCTTCAGCACCAGTCGTTCCAGCATCACCAGCAGCAGGGGCAGGCCAGAGCGTCTGTCCAGAGGAGTCAGCAGCGTCCGGGGCAGGATGATCCACCGTGCAACTTCTGCAAGAAGCCCGATCATCTCTTCGAGTTCTGTAGGAGGAGACTGGGGCTATGTCTCTTTTGTGGTGCCGCTGGGCATCAGATGCGAGAGTGTCCCAAGAACCCCCGTGTTACTGGAGCTGCTCAGAGGGCACCAGTTCAGAGGGCACCAGCTAGTGTGCCGGTAGTTCAGCAGAGAGGTCCGCTTCCGACTCAGCAGCAGCAGTTCGTTCAGCACCGCCAGCAGAGGGGTGGTCAGGGTAGAGCCTTTACTCTTGCAGCCGAGGAGGTGGAGCCTATTGCGGATGTTGTCGCAGGTTCTATTCTGCTCGATTCTTTTCCAGCTTTGGCCTTATTTGATTCTGGTGCTACGCACAGTTTTGTGTCTGTTTCTCTTGCTCTTAGGCACAATATTATTGCTGAATATCTGGGTAGGACTTGCAAGATTATGACTGGGAATGGCATCATCCTAGTTAATAATGTTTGCAAGGGGCGGAGAGTTTCTTTGAGAGGCCGGGAGCTGAGTGCGTGTCTGCTCGTAATGCCACTTCCGAGTTACGATGTGGTGCTCGGTATGGATTGGTTGAGCACGCACCACGCTAGCATCGACTGCAGAGGGGGACAGGATTCTGTTTAGGCCGCCGGAAGAGCCGGAGTATGAGTTCACCAGGGGTGCTGTGGAGGAGGGAGATGGATTCTGCGGAGCGTTGTTGGCGGGGCCGGTGTTGCCACATCCACTCATTGCTGAGTTCTTGGATGTTTTTCCCGAGGAGCTGCCCGGGATGCCGCCTGACCGTGATGTTGAGTTTTCTATAGATCTTGTGCCGGGTGCTGAGCCTATCTCCCAGCACGTCTATAGAATCAACAACAGTGAGTTAGCGGAGCTGAAGAAGCAGGTCGACGAGCTGGAGGACAAGGGCTTTATTCGATCTAGTTCTTCACCTTGGGGCGCGCCAGTTCTTTTCGTCCCCAAGAAGGATGGTACGGTACGTCTGTGTATTGATTACAGGGCGCTCAACAACCTTACCATCAAGAACAAGTATCCTCTGCCGAGAATTGATGACTTGTTCGAACAGTTGAGCGGCGCGAGGGTGTTCTCGAAGATCGACTTGCGTACTGGGTACCATCAGCTGAAGGTGAAGCGGGATGACATTCCGAAGACTGCCTTTCGGACCCGCTATGGCCAGTATGAGTATACCGTCATGCCGTTTGGGTTGACCAACGCCCCGGCGGTATTCATGAACTTGATGAACAAGGTATTTCACCAGTACCTTGACAAGTTCGTGGTGGTCTTCATTGATGACATTCTCATCTACTCGAAGACACCAGAGGAGCACGAGGAGCACCTGAGGATTGTGTTGGACACTCTCAGGAGGGAGCAGCTGTACGGGAAGTTGTCCAAGTGCGAGTTCTTCTTGGATCGCGTGGAGTTCCTAGGCCATGTTGTCTCTGGCGAGGGGATTTCAGTGGATCCGAAGAAGATATCTGCAGTGGAGTCCTGGTCTACGCCGAGCTCAGTAGCAGAGGTTCGGAGTTTTCTGGGTCTGGCAGGTTACTACCGGAGGTTCGTGCAGGACTTTTCCAGGATTGCCCAGCCGATGACCCGCCTTACCAGGAAGGACGAGGAGTTTGTTTGGTCCGATGAGTGCCAGGCCGCCTTCGAGGAGTTGAAGGCGAGGTTGACTACAGCTCCTATCTTGACGCTGCCATCTGGATCTGGTGGTTATACGATTCTATAGTGATGCTTCAGGACGGGGTTTGGGTTGTGTGCTTCAGCAGCACGGGAAGGTGATTGCCTATGCATCCAGGCAGTTACGTCCTCATGAGAGGAATTACCCTACCCACGATCTGGAGCTGGCACCGGTCATCTTTGCTTTGAAGCTGTGGAAACACTATCTGTACGGAGAGCGAGTTGAGATCTATACAGATCACAAGAGCTTGAAGTACGTGTTTACCCAGAAGGTAGCTGAATATGAGGCAGAGGCGATGGTTAGAGCTGATGAAGGATTTTGATATATCCTTGCAGTACCATCCGGGGAAGGCCAACGTGGTCGCGGATGCTTTGAGCAGGTATCCCGTGGCTATGTGTTTGACGATGGATCGTCACCTTCTGGCAGATCTGGAGAGCTTGGGCATAGAGGTGATAGTTCCTGGGTTCGAGGCGCAGATGTGGGGTCTGCAGGTGCAGTCGGAGCTGATGGACAGAGTCAGGGCAGCTCAGTTTGAGGATGAGGCTCTGAAGGTCATCAGGGAAGCAGGTCCAGATGGGACTGTTGGAGGAGTTCTCTTTAGCAGGGGATGGGTCGTTGAGGCATGGTACCAGATTGTGCGTGCCGAGCGGAGGACTTCGGGAGGAGGTTCTTCAGGAGGCGCACCGTTCTCAGTACTCTATGCATCCCGGAGCCAACAAGATGTATAGGGACCTGAGACAGCATGTTTGGTGGTATGGCATGAAACGTGAGGTGGCTCAGTTCGTTGCGAGATGCTTAGTGTGCCAGCAGGTGAAGGCCGGGAGGCAGAGACCCGGTGGATTGCTCCAGCCACTCCCCATTCCTGAGTGGAAGTGGGAGCATATCACTATGGACTTTGTATCTGGGCTTCCGCGCTCTCCAGGAGGGAAGGATGCGATTTGGGTCATTGTTGATCGATTGACCAAATCGGCCCACTTTTTGCCTTTCAAAGTGGGTTTGTCGACGGAGAGGTTGGCCGAGATGTACGTACGGCAGATAGTCCGATTACACGGGGTGCCAGTGAGTATAGTCTCGGATCGGGACAGCCGATTCACTTCCCACTTCTGGCGGAGTTTGCAGCTTAGCTTGGGCACATCGCTCAAGTTCAGTACAGCATATCACCCCCAGACAGACGAGCAGTCGGAGAGGACGATTCAGACCCTCGAGGATATGCTGCGTACCTGTGTCTTGGACTTCGGGGGATCTTGGGAGGACCACCTTCACTTGGTAGAGTTTGCTTACAACAACAGCTACCAAGCCAGTATAGAGATGCCACCTTTCGAGGCTCTATACGGACGGAGGTGCCGTACTCCCTTGTCTTGGGATGATGTCGGTGAGAGGGTTTTGCTTGGCCCTGAGATGGTGGTAGATGCTGCAGAGAAGGTCAGGGTTATCAGAGATAGACTTCGGGTGGCGCAGGATAGGCAGCGGCACTGGGCCGATAGCCACCGGAGACCATTGGAGTTTGAGGTATAAATTAGATTTTTCTAGTATTTGAGTCTGATTGTGATTGTTTTAGATAAAGCTCTAAGTCTTGTTTTGTTCTTAGGTTGATGATCTTGTCTTTCTGCGGATTTCTCCGACGCGTGGCACGATTCGTTTTGGTGGCGGCGGGAAGCTTAGTCCACGATACATCGGACCATTCCGTATCCTGGACAGGATCGGTGCAGTGGCTTACCGACTGGAGTTACCGCCTGCACTAGAGGGAGTGCACAGTGTGTTCCACGTGTCGCAGCTGAGACGGTACGTGGCAGATCCCAGTCACGTCTTAGACCACTCGGAGATCGTAGTGGGACCGACACTCAGCTACCCAGAGAAGCCGGTCGAGATCTTGGACCGAAGAGAGAAGGTGCTCCGGAACCAGGTCATTCCCTTGGTTCGCGTTGCATGGAGACATCACTCTCCAGGTGAGTCCACCTGGGAGAGGGAGGACGACATGCGGGAGCGATTCCCATATCTCTTCGAGCCTTGAGATAAATTCTTTCTTTTTCTTCCTTGTTCTGTTCATGATTGATGTGTTAGCCCTCATTCAATTTCGAGGACGAAATTTTTTTTAAGGTGGGATAGATTTGTCACCCCCAGTTTTTCAAATTGGGGGTATTTTTGTCATTTTCAAGTTTAATAATATTTTAGGAATTTTATTGGATTTTTTTATGATTTTTAGGAATTTATTTGAGTCGGTTTGAATTTTATCCAATTCGGACCCAATTTGGAGACCCGGGTAGCCTGGACTCATGTGGGGCCCACATACTAGCTGGGCTTGGCCCACATGACACCCCTAACTAGGTTAGAAATCCAAAACCACAATCCCATGGTCTAATTTGTCAATTAGAGGCTTAATTGATCATTAGTGAACCAAACCAAGTCAAACCCATTCCAAAACAAACCAAACCAAACCCAACTTGACTAATGGGTTGTGGGGGGCTAATGGGTCCCTAACCCAAACCCATTAGCCCCAAGTTGGCCGGCCATATATAGAAGAAACCCCCCTTTCCTTCACACTCAAGTCTCTTTCTCTCTCTCCACTTCATTTATTTCTCTTCTTCAAAGTTCTTCTTCTTCCTCTTCAAAACCTACACTAGGTATGATGATTAAACCCTCATTTATTTCTTCATTCAATTTCCTCCTTCACAATAAATGTAGTGAGGATCTTCCTCTTCCCTTTGCCCCCATTTTTATGGTTTTCCCTAAAACCTAGTTCTAGGTTAGTTTTGTGGTTCTTTCTTGTATAGAGATATATATATATATATTTATGTGTTATATGGTGTTGAGAGGATGATGGTGGTAATGAAGTTGTGTTTGTGTGTGTGTGCGAGAGTTGTGTGTGAGTGTGTTGTGTGTGAAGGTGGTGGTGAGGTTGTGATAGTGGTGGTGATGGTGGTATTTGTGTGTGTATGTGTCTATATATATGTATATGTGTGTGTATCTATATGTATGTATGTGTGTGTGTTATATATATTTAGTTTTAGATATATATAAATAGATAGATAGATAGCTATATATAGATGTATATATATATATATATATATATATATATATATATAGAGAGAGAGGTAGAGAGAGAAGTAGAAGGAGAATAAGAAGAAGATGAAGTAGCAGCTGCAGCAGCAATAGGATGCAGCAGCAGCAGCAGCAGCAGCAAGCAGGAGCTGCAACAGCAGCAGCTTGCAGTTGCAGCAGCAGCAACAGTAGCAGCAGCAGCTAGAGCAGCAGTAGCAGCAGCAGCTAGCAGCTCTTTTCCCCCCCCCATTGACCCCCCTAGCACTACAAAACCCCCCCCTAGTTCGATATATATATATAGATATATATAGGTTTATATAGAGAAGTTTAGATGAGAGAATTAGAAGAAGAGAGAATGAGAAAAGAGTTAGAATTAAGAGATTAGAAGATTAGAGAAGGGAAAATTTAGAGAAGTAAGAAAGGTGAAGAAGAATAGGAGGGAAGAATAAGAAGAGGGACTAGGAAAGAAGAAAAAGATTAGAGAAGTAGAGAAGAGGAAGAATTAGAATCGAGAACCAAGAGAGGGATTTAGAACGAGGCTAAAACGAGGGGTTTTAGTTAGAAATCGAGTTAGAGGGCGAATTTGAGCCCGGAGCGTCGGATCGCGACGAAACTTGGCATAGGCCTAGAAAATGTGATTTAGATTTTGCGGGTAAGCTCCGGGTGGAAATCGGGGTCATAGGGCGCCGGTATCGCGCCGTATCAGTGCGTATCTCAAAATATTCCAGATTTCTGCAATAGGCCGTAAGGTGGACCAAACGTCCACTTTACTTAGGTATTTTGGTAGATAACGAACCTATAGGATAGTACCCTACTACCCTAGGGAGATCGGGTCAAAATAAGTAGCGTAGGTAGGCTATCTAGAATATCGCCAAGGGTAGAAATTTTACCCTTAAAAAGGGTAAAATAGAGATTTGGCCCACGGCCAAGAATTGACTTTCCAAGTCCAAGATGGACTTGGATATGGATTGTATAGGTTGGTAAGGAGTAGGATTAGCTGTCTAAACCTAGTCTTGGACCCGGTTGACCACGGTTGACTTTTTGGACTAAAAGTCAACTATGGGTCAACACTTTACCCAATTTGGTCCCAAATTCAATCTAACTTGGGCAGTTGACTAAAAGTCAACTATTAGTCACCAGTGACCTAGAGTTGACCTAGAGTTGACAAGAATTGACCCGTTGACCAAAAGACAACGGTGAGCCAGTTTTCGACCTAGATTGATCCGGTTTAACTTCTAATGTTCTCCCATGACCAAGATTGACCCAACTAGACATGTCTTGACCTAGAATGACTAAATAGGGTTTATTTTGATTTAACTTTACTTCCTAAACTTAGTATTGATACGTCTTGTTCTCTATAGGTCCTCGAGACACTGCAGTTGCTCCAGTCGACGTATTTTATCATCTTACAGGCGAGTACATTCTCTGATACTTATTTCCAATTTATGATAACTGTTATGATTCATGTAATTAGTGTTGATATGCTTATTCCCGACACATGGTTCTCACGGATTGGTATTCTTGGATCCCGACGAGAGATGTTTTCTCCTTCTTAGGTTGGGATATATTGTGCAAGCACCCTTGTAGCTCTTGCTCGATATATGGTCACTGATTCTAGAGAAGGCTAGCTACCTTCTCATTAGAATCCCGTGCAGTGACGTGTCCTATTTGGATCCATTCTACCAGTTGGGGTAGGGGGAGTAGTAGCGTAGGCCTGTGATCAGATCCATCCCGCATTCCCGAACAGTGTGAGTCATATACCGCACATATGACTTGCCAGGCCGATTCTTGACAGGTACCCAAGCCGATCACAAGCTGAAACTATTACTCACACACATTGGATATAGCTTACCTTGATTTGTGTACATGCCATGATCCCGTTCTATTTTTCTTGATCTAGCTCTAGTATTACAGCTTACCATGCCATAATACATACATGTACACTCCATGATTCATTGTATATGCTCTATTTACAGTCTTATAGCTTTTATTCTATCTTGAGATCTGTTATGAGATATATGTACTCGTTCCATCCTGACTGGACTGTTGATAAAATATTACAGATTTCGACGAGGGAGATTGCAGTACCTACTACGGTCCGGACGACGTAGTGGGCCTAGACTTGGTCCCGCAGGGCGTAGCTCCGCTTGACGAGACCATACCACTTGTATAGTTTAGAGTAGGTCTTTGTACTGGACTTTGTCTCCAGTTACTTTTTGAGACTGTACTACTTTTTGAGACTGTATTATATTTGGACTGTACTTAGAGACTGGACTTTTATATTATTTGTTTCTGGACTTGACAGGTTATATTTTCTCGTCTTGTTGTCTTTATCATTCAGTCTTTACTTTTCGTCTTAGAGTTGTGATTGAGCACTATATATATTCATTGCTTGTCCTCCGTTCTGAGTTGACTATATTCTCGACAGGTTTTGTTATATATATATAAACTGTTGTCAGACTAGAAAATACACAGCGTTCCACGCCGTTTTTTCCGGTGAGGGCTGGACGTTGTCGCGTCACGTGCCCTTGTAGCGGGTGCGGGTCGTGACAGCACTTACGCATTTGTAGCTATAAACTGCTTGAGCAACAACATATAGGTATGGGAATCGGTATCGGACTATTCCTATGAGTATTGGTATCGACGATATCAGTAGTAGACTTACTAGCTAGGGTTTTGGTCAAACTCTAGTCCACAAGTTCAATTAGTCTATTGGGTTCATTTCTAGGTAATCCTATAGATATATCAGGGTATAGGCTAAGGTACACTAGGTCAAGAACATATGTATACCATATATATACAATAACTTATATATATATATATATATATATATATATATATATATATATATATATATATATATATATATATATATATATATATATATAGTATATATATATATATATATATATATATATACATATATCCTCTCAAATCCAAATATAGCAAGCCCCTATATATCATAACCTTACCCCACATGAATCTCATGCACATATAATCTCAGCTATATATCACTACTCTACATATATGAACTAAATATACCAAGCCAACACATTTCTATTTCACATACATATATCTCAGGAAACTGAGTATACAACCAACAACTTCTAAACATTCAATTTAACTCAAACCCCCAACTCAACTCACAGTCAACAAACTAAACCCAACCTTGTATCTCAGAAATTCCAAACTCAATCTCAGGAAAACCTGAGATTGCATTTCAACTGCCAAACCCCACAACCTAAATAAAACCCAAAACATGTCAAGAGGGGTCGTATGTGTTTGTGTGCATACAAATGTGTCCAAGGGTCGTGTCAGTGTCCAAACAACTGCACAGACAGTGAGTGTGTACGGGGTGGAGGAGGAGGAGGAGGAGGAGGGAGAGGAGTTAATTAGGTTAGGGTTTACCTGAGCTCGAGGAGGAGGAGCTCGACGGGGGGGGGGGGGGGGTAGGGGTCGCCGGAGGGGAAGGGAGTCGCCGGAGGGGTAGGGGTTGCCGGAGGGGGATGGAGTCGCCGGGGGGGGGGGAGGGAGTCGTCGAGGGGGGGGGGGGGGGAAGGGGAGCTCGAGTGAAAATTGAAATTTTTGAGTGAGGGGGAAAAATGAAACGCTGTGCCCTAAGTAAAAATGTTAGCGACGTCAAGAGAGACCGTCGCTAACCGTCGCAAAATTTTAATAGATGGAGACATATTTTAATAATATGTCGCTGAACGTCGCTATTCAGCGACGTAATTTAACTCCTGTCGCTGAACGTCGCAAGTCAGCGACGTTTTGCGATGTTTATATAAAGGAGTCGCTATATTCCATAGTTAGCGACGGCATTTTATGCCGTCGCTAAATTACGTCGCTAATAGATCATATTTTAGTAGTGGTTGCTTCCTCTGATACTTATACATAACATTGTATAATATAATCGTTGAAATTGTAACGTTGGAATTCCAACGGCTATCTTACAATCGGTTAAAATCTCAATCAAACATACAAGAAATAAACCAAATCGAAAAAACCAAACCGATTCAAACATAAAACCAACATCACACAACTAAAACATAAATAAATAAAAAACCAACTCAAAATAAAAAAAACCAACCCACCACACAACTAAACCCATCATCCCCTAAACCCACTACTCTCAATTTCCAACATACCATTTGTCGGAATTTGGACATTGTCCATTTTCCGACAAACGGTTTGTCGGAAATTGAGCGTGCCCAATTTCCGACACTCCGTTTGTCGGATCATATCGTTTTCCACAATTTGCCTAACTTTTATCGTTTTACGCAATTTTATATATTTTTCTTATTGTACAGTAAATTTTCGGTTATTTTTTGTTTAATTAGTTAAAACTAGAGTAATTGTATTTAAATATATCAATAATTTATTTTTGATTCTTTAATATATATTATTATTTTTATTAATAAAATGATAACCTTAATATTTTATTTTCACTTGAACCTTTTTTTTGTCGTTAGAGATAAACATAAGTGAAAAAAATTCAAAATATCCTAACCCAAATTATAAAAATTAATTATATTCAGATTTTAAATTTAATATAACTAATCCTAACTCTAATCCTATTACTATCCACTCTACAACCAACCAAGCAATCAACACTAGCATATACTTCCTTGTCCAATCTGAATTCAATCCAATAATGTCATTTTTTAATCAATATTTTATAACATGCAACATGTCTCTGTCATTATTTAAACTAAATACGACTCCTAATATTATTATGGCATTGTTAGTCCCACATATTTTCTTCCATACACAAGATGACATCCATAAAAATTTTCATGACCCTTATCTTTTTAATCGTCATCTTAGTATACTTTTCATGACATTATTATTTTTAATGTCATTGATTAAGTTATTAATGATGATCATCTAATGAGCTAACATTAAAAGTATTATTAATGACATTTTTTATAAGTGTCATCTATAAAGTGTCATTGTTAACGATTTTTATAGTAGTTTTTCATCCATATGGAAAAGAAAGTGGAAGAAAAATAGAAGTGATACATTTTCTTTGTTTGGTATTGTGACTTTAGGCTTTGTTTGTAGATATTGTGACTTTAGGCTTTGTTTAGTAGGATGGAAGGAAAATAGAAATGATACATTTTCTTTGTTTGGTATGAAGAAAAAGTGAATGGAAGAAAAATAAAAATATGGACTTTACCAATTATATCCTCAACTAACAATATATATTTACCATTTGAATTTTTGAACTAATTTAAAATAATATAAATTTTATAGGGTATAATTGTTAATTAAGATGATTATGCATTTTTCCTTCCATTTTTTTCGTGATTGATTTTCTTAGGTTATGAAGGAAAATCAATCCCTTTATTTTTCCTTCCACCCACTTTTCTTTTCATACCAAAAAAAAAAAAAAATGTTTCCTTCCTGCCACTTTTCCCTCATCCATTTTTCTTCCTCCCACTTTTCCCTCCTACCAAACACACCCTTTTAAGGTATTGTTCGGAAAGAGGAAAAGGGGGGGGGGGGGGGGGGGGGGAAGGGGGGGGGGGGGGGGGGGAGGAAAATGTCGAGGGAAAAACGAGAGAAAAATTAAAAATAGTAGTGTTTGGGAAGGGAGGAAAATTTGAGAGAAAAATTCATATGGGTCCTCCGAAGAGTGGGAGAAAAATGAAAATAGTTGAGAGGATTGTGAAAAAAATTATCCAGCTACCTTTCAATAAAATAAGCATTAATTAAGATCTAAAAAAATTAAAGACTAAATGGTAATTATATCTTTCTCTATAAACAAACAAAATATTAGTTTTAAAAATTTTCTTACCCTACTTTTTGGTTATCCAAATAAGTGAAGAAAAAAATTAATTTTACGTTCTTTGTACTCTCCTCCATTTTCCTTCCTCTCAAATTTTCATTTCCCTCCTAAAAAAAGTTCCCAAAAACACCGTAAGGAGGTGAAATAAACAAAAGAACTTGATGAAGATCAAAACGAAACAGCTTGGTACTTAAACTTTGTGCTACATTGAATCTTTTGTTTGGAAGATCATTACGAATACCTATCTCAGAACATTGATTTTGAGACGCAGAAAATCCACTTTCAGGACTTTATCTGCACCGGGTTTTTTTTTTTCCTCATTGTAAAGTTGTTCTCCATCTATGTCCTATTAACACCAACAACCAACGGTAAGGTTGTTTCCCTGGCACATCATATCAGAGCTGCAGCCTTCCTCTTTCTTTAACAGCAAGTGCTTCTCTGTCAACATTGCCATGACAATTGTGAACTGTAGTTTTAGATTCGGTCAAGACACCATTTATCCTCTGATATTGGTGAAAACCTCCTGAACCCAACGTTTCTCTGTTGCAGATCCAAGGTAGTTCTTGTCTATCAAAGTCACCAGCCTGACATTGATCTGGAAGGCTCACTATGCTAGATATTTCTGGTTTATATAGCACGGTTAATTTGAATATCTTTGGAAGCATAGAAGTGATAGTACTTGTTGGTCTCCTTATCGTCAATGATTCCTTCTGTTTGTGGGAATGAATATGGTTCCTATTTGTTGTTAGATTCAAGGTCAAATGCTTCACACATGACCGAGTTCCATTCTCCTGCACAAAGGCAACAGCATCTGCAATATTTATATCAAGCTGTTTCTCTATGCAATACTTCAAATTTGATGAAAATGTGCTTCGAGTCCCTTATAATTTCCAAATTTACCACATTTGAAGGTAAAAGCAAGCCCAAGTCCTCTGAGCCCCAGCATGGCACTACACTGTTAGTCCCGGGACTTGATCAAAGATGGTAGACTCGATGTCGAAATCAGAGGTTCAACAAACGTTCACCTTCTGATTATTCTCGAGATCCAAGAGGAACTCTATAATATGAATCTGATTACAAAAGCAACAATAATCAGAAAGTAAATCTCACGTTCTTCCTTGCAATCGCAGTTGCAGTTGCAGACGGACAGAACTGAGTTACAACTCAGATGAAGGAGAAGAAAGAAGAAAGAAGAAGAGGAAAGGTTCTTGCTGGGGTGATTAAGATCACCGTTGCTCAAAGCAAGATTCGCCCCACAACGATCTGCTTCCAGGAACCAGTAAGTTCACGAAGAACTTCTGGAACGCTCGTAAGTCAAAATTTGAGACTTGAACGGGCTTCCTGAACTTTACAGACTCCCTTAACTCTCTTCTTGGTGTATCTTTCAAAGGGGGCCAAGGGGCTCTATTTATAGAGTGGAGTTGAGACTTCACCTCTTCTCCTATCCGATGTGGGACTAAAATACCAATACTCAAAAATAGAGAGTGCATGCACGAGACATCCTGGAGTCCGTGTCCGAGTCCGAGTCCGCACAACAAAAATCAACTTGCATCGTTGTTGGATTTAATCATTTTTCCTTCTTGGAAAATACTCCCACATGGCACAAACTTATGCCCCACTACACCTCATGTGCACACCTCAACACAAGCAATGCATTATATTGAGATACTCACCATTTGGTGTAGCCGATGTGGGACTATCTTTTCTGCAATATTTATATCAAGCTGTTTCTCTATGCAATACTTCAAATTTGATGAAAATGTGCTTCGAGTCCCTTATAATTTCCAAATTTACCACATTTGAAGGTAAAAGCAAGTCCAAGTCCTCTGAGCCCCAGCATGGCACTACACTTGGTTACCTTCAAGAGCTTCCACAAAGGTATTTAGCTCACTCATGCTATAAGGGAAGAGGTAAATATCTTTTGTAGATTCACACAGACAGAAGAACTCTGCATGGGTTAAGCAAGAAAAACGGTTTGGACAACATTCGCAGCCTGCAGCAGATAGGTGCAAATCACAAAAGCAGGAAAAACTCCCTCTCTCTCTCTCTCTCTCTCTCTCTCTCTCTCTCTCCCTTTAGCTGAATCAAAACCTTTGTCCATCTTTCTTTCTTGTGAAAGGCTACAAAGACATGCTCTTCTTCTCTCCTCTTCCATTCCAACTCTTACCTAAAACGCACAATATTATCAATATGATCAGCAGGAAGTATGCTTACCATGATAGAAGAGCTAAACTTGCCAAAGCTAGTATTTGCAATTTTGAGTACATGAATTAAACTTTACACATTTATGAAATATTGAGTACATGAATTAAACTATACACATTAAACCGATACGTATCGGCCATATCTTATCGGTAAGCATGTTTCTGTCTGATACCAAACGCTATCGATGTTGGCCAGTACAATGTTGGGCCTCCCTTTATCCGTCAATTCAGCACAACAGGTAAAAATGAACGAAAAAGAAAGAAGTACATAAAATTGTGTTAACCCATTATTTTGTTGGGCCTCTCCATGTCACAGAGGACAAGTACCCACCGTTCCTGATATTCTTCTGGTTAATAGTCCTCCCTTGAACCAAAAGCTAGATGCTTAGTAAATTTTTGTTTGAACTAATAGCATAAAACTTTATTGTAGGATTGTAATAACACAATATCAGAATGCCTTCAAGCCCATTTTACAAGCTGTGTTATCGACCAGCTGGCGCTTGAGGCCCTTGGTGAACGGATCCGCCAGGTTCTCCCGACTCCGAACATCAATCACTGTAATGACACCTCTCTTGATGAGATCGTTCACTGCCCTGTGCTTCAACCGCACAGTTCTCTTCTTCCCGTTGAAGAGATCATTCGATGCCACCGCTGCAGTCGCCTGGTTGTCGCAGTATATCGAAATTGCCGGTATCTGTGCCCCAACCACTGGAAGATCATACATGAGCTCCCAA
The DNA here is from genome assembly GCA_029216955.1 of Iris pallida. Classification (NCBI taxonomy): domain Eukaryota; kingdom Viridiplantae; phylum Streptophyta; class Magnoliopsida; order Asparagales; family Iridaceae; genus Iris; species Iris pallida. Next base: position 1,989,612 of record JANAVB010016199.1, on the reverse strand, counting down.
AGCCACTTTGCTTCATCTGTTGCGGTATCAAGGGCAAAGAACTCAGATTCCATAGATGATCGCGAGAGCATAGTCTGCTTCTTCGACTTCCACGATATAGCAGCTCCACCCGTAGTGAATATGATTCCACTTGTGGACCTCTCGCTCTCTAATTCTGAGAACCAACTGGCATCACTGAATCCTTCCACTACCAGCGGATCTCCGCTGTAGTGCAGTGCATATGTCTGAGTATTCTTGAGATATCTCATAACCCGTTTTACAGCTTTCCAGTGCTCAATGCCTGGATTGCTCGTGAAACGACTCAGCATTCCCACGGTGAAAGCTATGTTAGGCCTTGTGGCAGTAGTGGCATACATCAAACTCTCGATTATGCTTGAATACTCCAGCTGTCTGACGCTTTCCTTCGAGTTTGGCTCCAGCTTCTGATCACCCCGGTACGGTGTATCAATTAAAGGAAGATCATGATACCCGTATCGAGTGAGCATCTTCTCAATGTAATGAGATTGTGACAGCGCTAATCTAGTGTCTGTCCGGATGATCTTGAGTCCCAAGATAACATCAGCATCTCCCAAGTCCTTCATACTGAACTTCGTCGAGAGGAACTTCTTTGTCTCCGTGACACAGCTTATATCCGTACCTAGAATTAGCATGTCGTCCACGTATAGACAAACGATGACTCCTCTTCCGTCAGTAAACTTCGTATAGACGCACTTGTCTGTTTCACTGACCCTGTAGCCATTTGACCTTATGACTTTGTCAAACTTTTCATGCCATATTTTGGGAGCTTGCTTTAAACCGTACAGAGATTTTACCAACTTGCAGACTTTGTCTTCAAGACCTTTGACGATAAACCCTTCTGGTTGTTGCATGTAGATCTCTTCGGTCAGCTCGCCATTCAGGAATGCCGTTTTCACATCCATCTGATGTATCTGATGGAACTGAGGATTCCCAAGACCCTTTCTTTGGTGTGCGTATTGATTGATAGAAAGTTAAACAGATCTAATACGTGTTCTAACCCTTCATAGGCGGAAAATAGGGTTCACGAATTATACCTGCGACGAAAAGAAGACAAGTAATTTCTGGCAATCTCGAGCGGACGACCCCAAGATCTTCTGCACGTATTCCTTCCTCGAGTTGGACGTCGTGTGGGCGACGATCTCCCAACCTTTTCTTCTCCTTGGCAGCCCTCTCTTTCTCTCCTTACGTGAATCACGAATTTAGAGAAAGTTTCTGATTTTTGATCGGTAATATGGCGGCCAGAGAATAGAGGATATATATAGGCTACGGCAGGGACCATGAGAAGAAATTAGGGTTAGGCCTCCTAACGGATCTGGATATCCCGTGTTCAGCCCGAACACATAATCCAGGCCCATTAACAATAGCTCGGTCCACTAATGAGCTATTGTTGCACTACCTCCATAATTCCAAATTATGTTTGTGGGTTCCTTTTATTATATGCTCGTTTGGCTCCCCATGTTAAGATATCGTATGTCCGTCGATCAAATTAAGTTACTGACAACTATATTGATTCGACATCTTTTATCCTTAAGTAGTACCACTCAACTTTATTTGTCATATCGGATATAATCCACCTGCAGGGTTTACATGATAATCTTTATGAGCTCCTTAAGAGGACATCATCAACCCGATGTATCGGGACATGAATTCCATTTATAATCAACAGCCCATCATACATACAATGTTATTACCCAATTCATAGAGGTTGTTGATCCATAATGAATCTCACTCTTTTATGAGTCAAAGTAATGCACACTGTATATACATGTCCGTTATTATATCCGGATTAAGAGCACAAGCATCCATAATAACAGAGGTGTTTGTTCTCTTTATGTAGTCAGTACAAAGAGAACAACCTCAAGTGGTCCTGTTCAATACACACAAAGTGTACTAGTGTAAACCTATAGTCAAGATAGACTAATACCAGATTACACTACAACCTTTCCAATAGATTGTCCAAGTCCATTTATGTTGTGAACTATTTATATACTCCATAGGAAACTGATAATATGATCTTCTGTGTGACACCATACACCATATTATCTACAATATAGAATATCAGAAATTTGCATTAACACTTGCAACAAATACAATATGCAAACATTTGCCTATATGATTCTCATTCAAATTTAAGGAAATAAGGTTACTACAAAAGTGATGCTTTTAGTATATAACCCTAACAATCTCCCACTTATACTCAAAGCATTGCTTTTCAGTATACTGTTACAAATCTCCCACTTATACTTAAAGCCATGCTGCTACACATCTGACTCCCATTCCCTCAACATGACTGTCAAAAGCCTTAGCTGGTAAGCTCTTTGTAAAGGGATCAGCTAGGTTGTCGGCTGATGCTATCTTGATCACAACAACTTTTTCTTTCTTTACGAAATCTCGTATCAGGTGGTACTTGCGCTCAATGTGTTTGCCTGTCTTATGGGCTCGTGGTTCCTTCGAGTTTGCAACTGCACCACTATTATCACAATAAAGTATAATAGACTTAGGCAAACTAGGTACCACATCCAAGTCCAATAGAAAGTTTCTGAGCTAAACCGCTTCTTTGGCTTCCTCAGAGGCTGCTACATACTCAGCTTCCATGGTGGAATCAGCAATACATTTTTGCTTGATACTCCTCCCCACAATGGCTCTACCTCCCAAAGTAAACACATAACCTGAGGTAGATTTCCTGGAATCCCTATCTGACTGAAAATCTGAGTCTGTATACCCCAAGGGAACTAAACTATCTGCCTGGTAAACTAGCATATACTCTTTAGTCCTTTTTAGGTACTTTAAAATATGCTTTACGGCAGTCCAGTGCTCTTGTCGGGGTTAGACTGATATCTGCTGACCATGCCTACGGCAAAGCAGATGTCTGGTCTCGTACATAGCATTGCATACATTAAGCTTCCTACTGCTGAAGCATAAGGAACTGCCTTCATGTTCTCTATCTCTTTAGGTGTCCTCGGACACTGCTCCTTTGATAGAGCAATTCCATGTCTAAAAGGTAAGAAACCTTTCTTAGAATTTTGCATACTAAAACGAGTTAGTACAGTATCGATATAGGAAGCTTGGGATAAGCCCAACATCCTTTTCTTGCGATCTCGTAGAACTTTGATCCCAAGGATGTGACCTACTTCTCCCAAGTCCTTCATATCAAACTGTTTGGATAACCATACCCTTACATCAGATAATACCTTCACATTGTTTCCAATAAGCAAGATGTCATCCACATAAAGTACTAGGAACACCACCACGTTTCCGTCACACTTTCTGTATACGCATGATTCATCCTGACATTGATCAAATCCATAGGATTTTATCACCTGATCAAAACATATGTTCCAAGATCTGGAAGCTTGCTTAAGTCCATAAATGGACTTCTTGAGCTTACAAACATGATGCTCCTGGCCCTTTTTAATGAACCCGTCTGGTTGCTTCATATAGATGTCTTCCTCAAGACTTCCATTAAGGAAAGCTGTCTTGACATCCATTTGCCAAATCTCATAATCGAGATGAGCTGCAATAGATAAAAGAATCCGAAAAGACTTAAGCATGGCTACAGGAGAAAAGGTTTCCTCATAATCGATACCCTCTCTTTGAGTAAAACCTTTTGCTACAAGCCGAGCTTTAAAGGTTTCAACCTTACCGTCTGATCCTATTTTTCTCTTATAGACCCACTTGCATCCAATGGCTTTTACACCAACGGGTGGTTCTACAAGCTCCCAGACCTGATTAGAATCCATAGATTCTATTTCAGATATCATTGCTTTTTGTCAAGACTCGGCATCTTTATCTTGGAGTGCTTCATTGTAGGTACTGGAATCATAATCTTGTTCCTCAGGGACGAAGTCTGACGACTCTCCCAAGAACATATATCTATCAGGTTGTATCACAACCCTCCCACTACGACGAGGCACTATCGGTTGTGGTGTAACATTTGTGATACGTTGTGCATTTATTTGTGGTTCATCCTCTTGTACTGTTGGTACTGAAGTACTTGGTGTCTCACATCTCAGTTCTTCTAGAACAACTCTACTTGTGGGTTTATGGTTCATCACATAGTCTTCCTCTAAGAATCGGGCATTGGTGCTAACAATGACCTTCTGATCCTTAGGACTATAAAATAAATCTCCTTTCGTTCCTCTTGGATAGCCTACAAACAAGCGTACTTCTGTACGAGATTCTAACTTATCTGCTTTCCCATTCAGCACATGTGCTGGACTACCCCAAATGCGAACATGTTTCAGACTAGGCTTACGCCCAATCCACAGCTCTGTGGGAGTAAGAGGTACTGACTTAGAAGGAACCAAGTTCAAAATATAAGCTGCAGTCTCTAAGGCATATCCTCAAAACGAATCTGGCAAATTCGAATAACTCATCATTGATCTAACCATCTCCATAAGAGTTCTATTCCTTCTTTCAGCTACACCATTCTGTTGGGGCGTTCCAGGTGCAGTCAATTGGGATGCAATCCCAGCCTCTGATAAATAATTCCTAAACTCTCTAAAGAGGTACTCGCCACCACGATCTGATCGTAATGACTTGATACACATTTTTTATGACGTTTCTCAATTTCAGCCTTGTACTCTTTGAATTTCTCAAAGCACTCAGACTTACGGCGCATCAAATATATGTATCCATACCTTGAATAATCGTCAATAAATGTGACAAAATATTCAAAGTCACCTCTAGCTTGGATAGTCATGGGTCCACACAAATCAGAATGAACCAATTCCAACACATCTTTGGCCCTATACCCCTTTGCCGTAAAAGGCCTTTTGGTCATTTTACCTTCCAAACAGGATTCACAGACTGGTAGTGCCTCCACTTCTAATGAACTCAAAGGTCCATCTTCAACCAGTCTTTGAATCCTTCTTAGGTTAATATGCCCCAATCATAAGTGCCAAAGATATGTTTGGTTCATACAAGAAGGTTCTTTTCTCTTATTTAAGTTAGATGGCATATTATTCATTTTCATATGTTGCATTGTGGGCGAAATAGGATTAATGACATACAAATTATCAACCAATGCACCAGAACAGATAAAATGTTTATTCTTTCTAATAACAATATTGTCATTAAAATAAACTGAATATCCATCCTTAACTAACATAGAAACAGAAACTAAATTCCTTCTAAGTGAAGGTGCATAAAGACAATCTCTCAATGCCAAAGACTTATTTCTACCAAAAGATAAAGTAACATCTTCGAATGCAACGACCTATACTTTTGTAGCATCACCCATGAACAAGCATATCTCTCCATCACTGAGCCGTCTGGTTTCCTGGAACCCCTACAATGTATTGCAGACATGATTAGTGGCTCATGTATCTACACACCAGGTGCCGGTAGATAACACCGTTAAACATGTTTCAACTACTAGTAAATGAGATATACCTTCTTTGTTCCCTTGTTTGAGAAGTGGACAATCAGTCTTCCAATGTCCTGACCCTTTGCACTTGAAACATTTGCCTTTCGGTTTTTTTACCGCGTCTTGAGGTCCCATGCCCTTCTTTGCTGAGTTTGCCTGTTTCTGAATGTTATTCTTCTTCTTACCACCTTTTGGCTTAGAAGTAGAAGCCTTTTCAGAAACAAAAATATGACCACTCTGCCTAAAGAGAGATTCAGCATCCTGTAGCTCTTTTGCAAGTTCTGCCAAACTATACAACCTTTTGTTCATGTTGTAATTAAGGCAGAAATTGTCAAAACTTTTAGACAGAGTCCCGAGAATGATATCGACCGGGGTTTCCCCATCGATTTCAGCTCCAAGGATCTCCATTTCATTCAGATGACCCATCATCTTGAGAACATGATCCCTTACTGGTGTACCCTCAGCCATTTTTGTATTCATCAAACATTTCATAGCAAACTGTCTAGCTGCTCTACTCTAATGTCCGAAGAGTTCCTTGAGGTTATACATCATGTCATAAGCTGTGGCCATGGCCTGATGCTGATGTTGCAGTATATTTGACATAGATGCCAGAATGTAACACCGCGCCATCTCATCTGCCTTATTCCACTTCTTATAAGCCTCTTTGACCTCTTCATCAGAGTTAGCATCAGGCTTTGGTGGGCATTCCTCAACAAGTACATATTTGTACTCCTCAGCAGTCAGAACAATATCTAAATTACGTTTCCAGTCAATATAATTAGGTCCAGTAAGTTTGTTTTCTTTAAGAATCACCAAAAGTGGACTGAAAGAACCCATTTTTGAAATCCTGAGAATCACATAAATAAAATTATGTAGGGCAAAAAAACTTTTTGAATTAACTAAATATTGATTCCCTCAAAACAATAATAAAAAATTCACCAACACCTTGAACACCATGAATTTAGCATGCCACGATAGTGTGGACGTATACAAATTCAACTTTGTTCAAGTAGATTTTTTTTATTAATTTTACTATCATGTCAATATAACTTTATGACAAATAAAATTAATATGCTGGTCTTGCCCTAATACCAATTGATGGAACTGGGGATTCCCAGGACCCTTTCTTTGGTGTGCGTATTGATCGATAGAAAGTTAAACAGATCTAATACGTGTTCTAACCCTTCATAGGCGGAAACTAGGGTTCACGAATTATACCTGCGGCGGAAAGGAGACAAGTAATTTCTGGCAATCTCGAGCGGACGACCCCAAGATCTTCTGCACGTATTCCTTCCTCGAGTTGGACGTCGTGTGGGCGACGATCTCCCAACCTTTTCTTCTCCTTGGCAGCCCTCTCTTTCTCTCCTTACGTGAATCCCGAATTTAGAGAAAGTTTTTGATTTTTAATTGGTAATATGGCGGCCAAAGAATAGAGGATATATATATAGGCTACGGCAGGGACCATGAGAAAAAATTAGGGTTAGGCCTCCTAACGGATCTGGATATCCCGTGTTCAGCCCGAACACACAATCCAGGCCCATTAACAATAGCTCGGTCCACTAATGAGCTATTGTTGCACTACCTCCCTAATCCCAAATTATGTTTGTGGGTTCCTTTTATTATATGCTCGTTTGGCTCCCCATGTTAAGATATCGTATGTCCGTCGATCAAATTAAGTTACTGACAACTATATTAATTCGACATCTTTTATCCTTAAGTAGTACCGCTCAACTTTATTTGTCATGTCGGATATAATCCACCTGCAGGGTTTACATGACAATCCTTATGAGCTCCTTAAGAGGACATCATCAACCCGATGTATCGGGACATGGATTCCATTTATAATCAACAGCCCATCATACATACAATGTTATTACCCAATTCATAGAGGTTATTGATCCATAATGAATCTCACTCTTTTATGAGTCAAAGTAATGCACACTGCATATACATGTCCGTTATTATATCCGGATTAAGAGCACAAGCATCCATAATAACAGTGGTGTTTGTTCTCTTTATGTAGTCAGTACAAAGAGAATAACCTCAAGTAGTCCTGTTCAATACACACAAAGTGTACTAGTATAAACCTATAGTCAAGATAGACTAATACCAGATTATACTACAACCTTTTCAATAGATTGTCCAAGTCCATCTAGGTTGTGAACTATTTATATACTCCATAGGAAACTGATAATATGATCTTCTGTGTGACACCATACACCATATTATCTACAATATAGAATATCAGACATTTGCATTAACACTTGCAACAAATACAATATGCAAAAATTTGACCATATGATTCTCATTCAAAATTTAAGGAAATAAGGTTACTACAAAAGTGATGCTTTCAGTATATAACCCTAACAATCTTCCACTTATACTTAAAGCATTGTTTTTCAGTATACTGTTACAATATCACCATTTTATGTATCGCTGCGAGAGCAATCAACATTCTGATGGTGGTCATCCGGGCTACTGGAGCATACGTGTCAAAGTAGGCGATCCCCTGCTTCTGAAAAAACTCCTTTGCCACTAGCCTGGCCTTGAACTTGTCAATGGTTCCATCAGCTTTTATCTTCTTCTTGAAGATCCACTTGCATCCGATAGGTTTTGCTCCTTCAGGTAGATCAACCAACACCCAAGTGTTATTGGAGGTGATTGATTCAATTTTATTGTCTATCACCTCCTTCCAGAAAACAGCATCTCTGGTCTTCATCGCCTCATCATAGGTAAGCGAATCTGCTTCCACATGATAAGTGACGAAGTCATCTCCGAAGTTCTTCGGCCTCCTCGCTCGCTTCAACGACGGCTCAGCGAGTTCTGTTTCAATCGTTGTCTCCTCAGTAGCAACTTCATCTTGGACAACTGGCTCATTGAAGATCTCAGTCACCTTTGCACCTTCATCATTCTCCGGAATGTCCGTTAGAACAATGTTCTTGTGCCTTATAAATTTGTCTTCAAAATATTCAGCATCGTGAGATTCGATGATATGAATTGACTCAATATCAAGAAATCTCCGAGTATCACTCTTCTCGGCATACCCAAGAAGATCGTCTTCGTAGTCCTTATCCCCAGCTTCTGAATCTTCAGATCTGGGAGCTTCACATAGACCAGACACCCCCACACTCGAATGACATTCAATTTAGGTCTGACTTTGAACCAGAGTTCATGAGGAGTTACGTCCGAAGTTGCATACGGCACTTTATTTAGAATAAAAGTGGCCGTCAATGCAACTTCTCCCCAGTAGCATTTAGGAAGACCCGCAGTTAGCAGCATTGAGTTCATCATTTCTGTCAACGTTCTGTTCTTCCTCTCCGCTACTCCGTTAGATTAAGGAGAATACGGAGCAGTAGTCTCGTTTATGATTCCCCGCTACTCCGTTAGATTAAGGAGAATACGGAGCAGTAGTCTCGTTTATGATTCCATGTTCTTTGCAGAACAATGTGAATTCATGAGACCGATACTCTCCGCCTCGATCACTTCTTAGCCTCTTGAGTTGTTGTCCAGTTTGCCATTCAGCCTCGGCCCTGAACTCCTTGAACTTCTCGAACGCTTCGTCTTTAGACTTGAGCAAGTAGACGAACACGTACTTTGAGAAGTCATCGATGAAGGTTATAAAATACTTCATCCCGACTTTTGTAGAGAATTGCTTGAAGTCACAGATATCGGAGTGCACAAACTCCAGAAGATCTGTGCTTCGATTGACCCGATGAAAGGGTTTTCTTGTGATATTTGTCTGAACACATACTTCACACTTCTCTACCTTACCCCCATATTTGGAGATAAGTCCTAGGCTGGACATTTTGTTAATTCTTTTACAGTGAACATGTCCTAGCCTATTATGCCACAACTCAAGAGAATAATCAGAACGGGCGATTGCATTGATTACATTTGACTGGTTTATAAGCTGAATTTTGAACACCCCTTCGGTTTGAAAAGCTTTTTTGAAGTATGTTCCCTTCTTGGACATCACCATCTGGCCAGCATTGATGTCCATCCTCAAGTCTGCGTTGCTAAGCAGGCTTCCAGAGATTAAGTTCTTTGCAATCACCGGAACGTGCTTCACACCTTGAAGCGTCAGAGTGTTCCCGGATGTGAGTTTCAGCTCCACAGTTTCGATCCACAGAACTTCAGCTTGGGCTTAGTTCGCCATGATAACTTTCTTAGAAGTTGGCTTGTATGTGACGAACCATTCCTTGCCAGAGCAGACATGACAGGTCGTACCAGTGTCTATCCACTAGTCATAGTCAGCCCCCACAGCTGTGACCTGAGCAATCATAGCAACAATGTTAGAAACCATGAAAACCTTGCTAGGCTCACCCTGCTCAGCTTGTTTGGGCTTGGATTTGCATTCACTCTTATAGTGGCCGTTCTTGCCACAGTTGAAGCAAGTCACGTAGGACTTGGACTTCTGTTGCTTGAATGAAGGACCCTTCACTTTCAGATTAGTGGAGTCATTCTTCTTGTGATGAGAAGCGACATGCTTCCCCTTGAACTCTCTTGTCTGCACCAAGTTGGCCTTAGCCAGTTGGTTGGACAGAGAGTCCATCTTCTGTTGAGATCGCATTTCGTTCTCAACATGGATCTCTTGTAGGAGATCATCCAAGCTAATGTCCAGCTTCTTCCGATGCATTCTAGCATAGAAGTTGCTCCAACCAGCAGGAAGTTTCGAGACTATCCCTCCAACGGCAAACTTGTCGACGAGGGGCATCTTCTCGTCATCTAACTTCTGGCGCAACTTCAGGAATTCCTTCACTTGAGGTAGCATCGCCATCTCGTCTTCGAAGAGCCACTTGTGGTACTTCTCGACGATGAAGATTTTGGACCTGTTCTCATCATCTTGATATCGCTTACCCAAAGAATTCCAGATCTCTTTGGCCTTCACCTTCTTGGAATATGACTCTGCCAGAGAGTCTTCCATAGAATTAAGAATCAGCAGTTTACAGATGCTGTTTTCTCTCTTCCATTTGCTCTGCTTGACGAGTGCAGCAGCAATAGCATCAGCAGTTCCTCCTTCTGGAATTGTCAGTTCATCCTCAATCAACACATGGTCTACGTCCACGAGTTGAAGATTAAGGGTGACCTTTCTCTTCCAGATTTAAAAATATTCTCCGTCGAATTTCTCCAACTTGTTAAAGCTGGTATCGATGAGAGAAGCATGAGAGTTCTCCATCTACAAGGATCTTGCTTTTAGATTGTTAGTCCCGGGGCTTGATCAAAGATGGTAGACTCGATGTCGAGATCAGAGGTTCAACAAACGTTCACCTTCTGATTATTCTCGAGATCCAAGAGGAACTCTATAATATGAATCTGATTACAAAAGCAACAATAATCAGAAAGTAAATCTCACGTTCTTTCTTGCAATCGCAGTTGCAGACGGACAGAACTGAGTTACAACTCAGATGAAGAAGAAGAAAGAAGAAAGAAGAAAGAAGAAGAGGAAAGGTTCTTGCTGGGGTGATTAAGATCACCGTTGCTCAAAGCAAGATTCGCCCCACAACGATCTGTTTCCAGGAACCAGTAAGTTCACGAAGAACTTCTGGAACGCTCGTAAGTCAAAATTTGAGACTTGAACGGGCTTCCTGGACTTTACAGACTCCTTTAACTCTCTTCTTGGTGCATCTTTCAAAGGAGGCCAAGGGGCTCTATTTATAGAGTGGAGTTGAGACTTCACCTTTTCTCCTATCCGATGTTGGACTAAAATACCAATACTCAAAAATAGAGAGTGCATGCACGAGACATCCTGGAGTCCGTGTCCGAGTCCGAGTCCGCACAACAAAAATCAACTTGCATCCTTGTTGGATTTAATCATTTTTTCTTCTTGGAAAATACTCCCACATGGCACAAACTTGTGCCCCACTACACCTCATGTGCATACCTCAACACAAGCAATGCATTATATTGAGATACTCACCATTTGGTGTAGCCGATGTGGGACTATATTTTCTGTAATATTTATATCAAGCTGTTTCTCTATGCAATACTTCAAATTTGATGAAAATGTGCTTCGAGTCCCTTATAATTTCCAAATTTACCACATTTGAAGGTAAAAGCAAGCCCAAGTCCTCTGAGCCCCAGCATGGCACTACACTTGGTTACCTTCAAGAGCTTCCACAAAGGTATTTAGCTCACTCATGCTATAAGGGAAGAGGTAAATATCTTTTGTAGATTCACACAGACAGAAGAACTCTACATGGGTTAAGCAAGAAAAACGGTTTGGACAACATCCGCAGCCTGCAGCAGACAGGTGCAAATCACAAAAGCAGGAAAAACTCTCTCTCTCTCTCTCTCCCTTTAGTTGAATCAAAACCTTTGTCCATCTTTCTTTCTTGTGAAAGGCTACAAAGAGCTTCCATTCCCGTCTGATACCAAACGCTATCGATGTTGGCCAGTACAATGTTGGGCCTCCCTTTATCCGTCAATTCAGCACAACAGGTAAAAATGAACGAAAAAGAAAGAAGTACATAAAATTGTGTTAACCCATTGTTTGGTTGTGCTTGTAAACCATAAACTTTTCTTGCGTACAACAAATATTTATAACATGGATTGAGTTACTGCCATGAACATGTGAACTCTTTCACGATGTCCTCTTCCCAATTTATGTTGTATATAAAGTTGATTTATGGCAAGAGAACCTAATGCAACATTCTTCCTTATTACACTCACAAGATCCACCAATTGCTCTCTCTACTTACCTTCATCATCTTTGACATTCTCTGTTCTCAACATTGAGTATAACATGCGGCTGAATCCTGTCTTTAGGATATGAGAATGATACTAATATGGGAAGATTATCAATATATTAATGTTGAAAAGGCCATGGAGCTGGATCAACTGTAAGCTTAATTTTTCATTTATTGCTTTTCTTACCAACTTTTGTGCAGAACACGTATATTTCAGACTGTTAGTCCCGGGGCTTGATCAAAGATGGTAAAACAGATGCAACAAAGATCTACGATGATACAAATACCAAATAACCCGATTACAATATGGAGGAGAAAAATAGTGAAGAGAAGATCTCTCGTTCTTCCTTGCAAATGTGTTGCAATTGAGACAGAACGAGTTACAATAATCTAGAGAGAGATAAGAAGAAGAACAATGCTGGGGTGTCAAAACACCGTTGCTCAAAGCAAGATTCGCCCCACACGATCTGCTTCCAGGAACCAGCAAGTTTGAAGAACTTGTGGAACGCTCGAAGTCACCTTTGTTCTGACTCCTCGGATGGACTTGCAATGGCGGCAGCAGCTCTCTCTCTCTTTCTCTTTTTCTAACTTCTATTTTTTGTAGTAGTCACAAAGGAGACCAGAAGAGAGTATTTATAGAGAGAGGGTGGAAACCCTAGTCGCCTCTTCAGTTATGGAAAGATTGAATCAAATCCCAAAAAGATAGTAACGAGATTAATTCAAATCCCACAAAGATAGGGACGAAATTAATTCAAATCCCACAAAGTTAGGATCTGAATTAATCGCATTGATTCAGCCTTTCCATAACTGACTTGTATTCTGCACAGTCAGCGAAACCCTCCATACGGCAACAGTAGCCTGACCGCATGAGCCTCATGGCCGCATGGACCGCATGAGCCGCATGGACCACATGAGCCACATGGACCGCATGTGCCGCATGAGCCGCATGGACCGTATGGACCGTATGGCCGCATGGACCGCATGGACCGCATGGGCCGCATGAGCCGCATGGATCGCACGAGCCGCATGGCCGCATGCCGCATGGTCGTGTGGCCGCATGAGGCCGCATATGAGCCGCATGTCGTATATGGGCCGCATGGCCTCATGGACCGCATGGGCCGCATGACTGCTGACGTACTAAGTGCAAAGTGCGCCAACAAAATGCCACATTACGCCTCATGAGCCCATGAGCCCGAGCCCGAGCCCGAGTCCGAGTCCAAGGCCGAGTCGCTAAGCCCCGTTGGGGCTTAGCTCCAAGTGGAATTAATCCAAGAGAATGAAAAAAGCATTAATGCTTAATCCTTGGAGCCTTATTCTTACCTTCTAGTAAAATCACCCACATGGTTCCCTCCTTAGGGTCACCACCCCATGTGCATCTCTCAACAACACAACCAAGTATATATATTGAGATAACTCATGGTGCATTTTCGATGTGGGACTAAAATTTTGCAAGACATGTTGAGAGCAAGCTCTCTCCATATAAAGAAAGCACCAACAATCCCCCACATATCACAACATATATATGTGTCCAGGGTTGAGCGTTCCCCACAGTAACTGTCCATTTTGTATTAGGATAGATGTCGCTGACGACTTGAATCTTCCCGCATGGGTTAAATAACAATGTGATACATAAATGGACTACGCCTTGAATTCTGCACCACAATTGTAATTCTTTCCACTCATAAAGTGTAGTTACGTGTACTTCTGACTGCACATTAAAGGCCCTGTGCCAGCCTGGTTTCAGTGTATAATTTTGGGCATCTACAAGTTTACCCTCAAGAGACGGCCTGATATCTCTTTCCATACACTATAGGTGAGTTCTTTATTAAAGAGATATGGCATGAAGCCTTGCGCTTCCTTGCGGTGCTACGCCGCTATGACATGGCCTGAAGCCGAGGCATTACCCCTACCTGGGAACCTCATCGTAGTGTCATACTACTGTAGCATGAGGTCTCAGCCTCTTTGTAGTGCCAATCTACTCAGCATGAAGCCTAAGGCTTCCTTGCGGTGTTACGCCGCAACGACATGGCTTGCAATGCCGAGGCTTTACCCCTACCTGGGTACCTCATCGCGGTGTCGTGCCACTGTAACATGGGGCCATCCTCCCCTTTGTAGTGCTGTCTACAACTCTTTAATTTTGTCATACAGCATTAGGCTACCTGCCTATTTGCGGTGCTACGCCGCTATGACTTGGCTTGCAAAGCCGAGGCATTACCCCTACCTGGGAACCTCATGGTGGAGTCATCCTACTGTAGCATGGAGTTTCACTCCTTGTAGTGCTGCTCTACCGTGCTTCCTGTAAAGCAAACCAGGCATTCACTCTGCCTGAGAACTCATTAAGGCGTTTAAGCCAACCTTCCACATGATCTATTTTTTCTGCAGAAAATATATAGCAGTGGTTATGGGTCCGTATCCCTTCCATGTTCCAGAGAACAAGTACCCACTGTTACCTGATAGTTTTCCAGTCAGTGATCCTCCTTTGAACCAAAAGTTAGATGCCTAGTAGATTTCTCTTTGAACTAATAGCATAAAACTTTATTGTAGGATTACAAAGACACACTATCAGAATACCTTCGAGCCTATTTTACAAGCTGTATCATCGACCAACTGGCGCTTGAGGCCCTTTGTGAACGGATCTGCCAGGTTCTCCTGACTCCGAACATCAACTACTGCAATTATACCTCTTTTGATAAGATCGTATACTGCCCTGTGCTTCAACCGCACAGTCCTCTTCTTCCTGTTGAAGAGGTCATTTGATGCCACTGCCGCAGTCGCCTGGTTGTCACAGTATATCGGTATCATCGGTATCTGAGCCCCAACCACTGGAAGATCATATATGAGCTCCCGAAGCCATTCTGCTTCATCTGCTGCAGTTTTAAGTCCATAGAATTCAGATTCCATGGAGGAACGAGAGAGTATAGTCTGCTTCTTCGACTTCCACGATATAACAGCTCCACCCAAGGAAAAGACATATCTACCTGTGGATCTCTCGCTTTCCACCTCTGAACACCAGCTAGCATCACTGAAGCCTTCCACTACTGTCGGATACCCGTTGTAGTGTAGTGCATATGTCTGAGTCTTCTTGAGATATCTCATCACCCGCTTCACAGCTTTCCAGTGCTCAACCCCTGGGTTGCTTGTGAACCGACTCAGCATTCCCACGGCGAAAGCTATGTCAGGCCTTGTGGCAGTGGTTGTGTACATTAAACTTCCGATAATGCTAGAATACTCCAGCTGCCTGACGCTTTCCCTCGAGTTTGGCTTCAGCTTCTGATCACACCTGTATGGCATATCGATCCCTGGAAGATCCTTATACCCATAGCGTGTGAGCATCTTCTCAATGTAGTGAGATTGTGACAGCGCTACTCCAGTGTCTGTCCGGATGATCTTTATGCCCAAGATGACATCTGCATCCCCTAAGTCCTTCATACTGAACTTGGTTGAGAGGAACTTCTTTGTCTCTGTGACACAGCCTATATCTGTACCTAGGATTAGCATGTCGTCCACGTACAGACAAACTATGACTCCTCTTCTATCAGCAAACTTTGTGTAAACACATTTGTCCGTCTCGCTGACTCTGTAGCCGTTTGACCTAATAACTTTGTCAAACTTCTCATGCCACATCTTGGGAGCTTGCTTCAAACCATATAATGATTTTATCAACTTGCAGACTTTGTCTTCAAGACCTTTGACGACAAATCCATCTAACTGTTGCATGTAAATCTCTTCGGTCAGCTCCCCATTCAGAAATGATGTCTTAACATCCATCTGATGTATCACCAACTTATGCATAGCTGCTAGAGCGATTAATATCCTGATGGTGGTCATCCGAGCTACTGGAGCGTACGTGTCAAAGTAGTCTATCCCCTGTTTCTGAGAAAATCCCTTGGCTACCAGCCTGGCCTTGAACTTGTCAATAGTTCCATCTGCCTTCATCTTCTTCTTGAAGATCCATTTACATCCGATGGGCTTTTCTCTTTCAGGTAGATCTACCAACACCCATGTGTTATTGGAGGTGATAGAGTCAAACTCGTCATTCACTGCCTCCTTCCAGAAGATAGCATCTCTGGTCTTCATCGCCTCATCATAAGTAAGCGGGTCTGCTTCCACATGATAGATGACAAAGTCATCTCCGAAATCTTTCGGTCTCCTCGCTCGCTTAGCTGACGGCTCTGCGAGTTCTGGTACAAGAGTTGTTTCATCAACAACAGCTTCTTCTTGGACTACTGGCCCATATGAGATTTCAGTCTTATTTGCACCTACATCATTTTCCGGAATGTCCGAAAGAACAATGTTTTTGTCTTTCGCAAACTTGTCTTCAAAGTATTCAGCATCGCGAGATTCGATGATATGATTTGACTCAATATCAAGAAATCTCCTAGCATCACTCTTCTCGGCATACCCCAAGAAGATCGCCTTCGTAGTCCTTGTCCCTAGCTTCTGAATCTTCAGATCTGGGAGCTTCACATACGCCAGACACCCCCACACTCGAATGACAATCAAGTTTGGTCTGACTTTGAACCAGAGTTCATGAGGAGTTACGTCCGAAGTTGCATATGGCACTCTATTCAGAATGAAAGTGGCCATTAATGCAGCTTCTCCCCAGTAGCATTTTGGAAGGCCTGCAGTAAGCAGCATAGAATTCATTATTTCTGTTAATGTTCGGTTCTTCCTCTCTGCTACTCCATTGGATTGAGGAGAATATGGAGCAGTAGTCTCGCATATGATTCTATGTTCTTTGCAGAATGATGCAAATTCATGAGACCTGTACTCTCCACCTCGATCACTTCTCAACCTCTTGAGTTGTTGTCCAGTTTGCCGTTCAGCTTCGGCCCTGAACTCTCTGAACTTCTCGAAAGCTTCGTCTTTAGACTTGAGCAAGTAGACGAACGCGTATTTTGAGAAGTCGTCGATGAAGGTTATGAAATACTTCATCCCGGCCTTCGTGGAAAAATGTTTGAAGTCACAGATATCGGAGTGCACCAACTCCAGAAGATCTGTGCTTCGATTGACCTGATGAAAGGGTTTTCTTGTGATCTTCGTCTGAGCACACTTTTCACACTTCTCCACCTTACCCCCACATTTGGAGATAAGTCCTAGACTAGATATTTTGTTAATTCTTTTACAATGAACATGACCTAGTCTATTATGCCACAACTCAAGAGAATAATCAGAAAATACAACTGCATTAATGTCATCAATCTGGTTGACAAGCTGAATTTTAAACATTCCTTCGGTTTGATAAGCCTTCCCGAAGTATGTTTCCTTCTTGGACATCACCATCTGACCAGCATTGATGTCCATCCTCAAGCCTGCATTGCAGAACAGGCTCCCAGAGATCAGGTTCTTGGCAATCGCAGGAACATGCTTCACACCTTGAAGCGTCAGAGTGTTCCCAGAAGTGAGTTTCAGTTCCACGGTCCCGATCCCCAGAACTTCAGCTTGGGCCTGGTTCGCCATGACAACCTTCTCAGATATTGGCTGGTACGTGACGAACCATTCTTTGCCAGAACAGACATGGCAAGTCGTACCAGTGTCTATCCACCAGTCAGAGTCAACCCCCACAGTTGTGACCTGTGTGATCATAGCAACAAAGTTAGAAACCAATAAAACCGTATTAGGCTCACCTTTCTCTGATTGTTTAGGCTTAGATCTGCATTCACTCTTGTAGTGGCCTTTTTTGCCACAATTGAAACAAGTCACGTGGGACTTATTCTTCTGTTTCTTGAATGAAGGACCCTTCACTTTTAGATTAGCGAAGTCCTTCTTAGGATGAGAAGCCGCCTGCTTCCCCTTGTGATCTCTCGTCTGCACTAGATTGGCTTTAGCCAACTGTTTGGACAGAGTGTCCACTTTCTGTTGGAAATGCATCTCGTCCTCAACATGGATCTCCTGAAGTAGATCTTCCAAGCTAATGTTTAGCTTCTTTCTGTGCATCCTTGCATAGAAGGTACTCCATCCAGCAGGAAGTTTTGAGACAATCCCTCCAACGACAAACTTGTCGGGAAGGGGCATCTCTTCGTCTTCCAGTTTCTGACGTAGCTTCAGAAATTCCTTCACCTGTGGCAACATGGACTTCTCGTCCTCAAAGAAAAATTTGTGATATTTTTCAACCACAAACATCTTGCTCCTGTTCCTGTCTTCTTCATACAGATTTTCCACAGACTCCCATATGTCTCTGGCAAGTTCCTTCTTCGAGTAGGATTCTGCCAGGGAATCCTCCATAGCATTCAGGACGAGAAGCCTGCAGATGCTATTTTTCCTTCTCTACTTAGCCTGGAGTTTGGTAGCCGCGTTGATAGCGGCAGTAGATCCAGTGTCTGGAACAGAGGGTTCTTCCTCCAACAGAACATGATTAACGTCTTTTAGTTAAAGAATTAGGTAAACATTTCTCTTCCAGACTTGATAGTGCTCTCCATCGAACTTTTCCAACTTGCAGAAGTTTGATTGGAGGAGCGAAGCATTAATGTTTTCCATCTACACGGATCTTTCTTTGAGATTGTTAGTCCCGGGGCTTGATCAAAGATGGTAAAACAGATGCAACAAAGATCTACGATGATACAAATACCAAATAACCCGATTACAATATGGAGGAGGAAAATAGTGAAGATAAGATCTCTCATTCTTCCTTGCAAATACGTTGCAATTGGGACAGAACGAGTTACAATAATCTAGAGAGAGATGAGAAGAAGAACAATGCTGGGGTGTCAAAACACCGTTGCTCAAAGCAAGATTCGCCCCACACGATCTGCTTTCAGGAACCAGCAAGTTTGAAGAACTTGTGGAACACTCGAAGTCACCTCTGTTCTGACTCCTCGGATGGACTTGCAATGGCGGCAGCAGCTCTCTCTCTCTCTCTTTCTCCTTTTCTGACTTCTATTTTTCGTATTAGTCACAAAGGAGACCAGAAGAGAGTATTTATAGAGAGAGGATGGAAACTCTAGCCGCCTCTTCAGTTATGGAAAGATTGAATCAAATCCCAAAAAGATAGCAACGAGATTAATTCAAATCCCACAAAGATAGGGACGAAATTAATTCAAATCCCACAAAGATAGGATCTGAATTAATCGTATTGATTCAGCCTTTCCATAACTGACTTGTATTCTGTACAGTCAGCGGAACACTCCATGCGGCAGCAGCAGCCTGGTCGCATGAGCCGCATGGACCACATGAGCCGCATGACTGCTGACGTGCTAAGTGCAAAGTGCGCCAACAAAATGCCACATTACGCCTCATGAGCCCATGAGCCCGAGCCCGAGTCCGAGTCGCTAAGCCCCGTTGGGGCTTAGCTCCAAGTGGAATTAATCCAAGAGAATGACAAAAGCATTAATGCTTAATCCTTGGAGCCTTATTCGTACCTCCTAGTAAAATCACCCACATGGTTCCCTCCTTAGGGTCACCATCCCATGTGCATCTCTCAACAACACAACCAAGTATATATGTTGAGATAACTCATGGTGCATTTCCGATGTGGGACTAAAATTTTACAAGGCATGTTGAGAGCAAGCTCTCTCCATGTAAAGAAAGCACCAACACAGACAAATTTATGAGCTAGAAGATCTCCTGAAAGAAGAACCTGATTTTAACATGGAAATATTGCACTCAATGGCTTAACAACAAGTATTACACTGAGGCCTCGTTTGGTTCGCGGAATGGAAGGGAAAGGAAATCAATTCCTCGTCATTTCCTTTCCTTTGGGAAATTTTAATTCCCATTGATTTTTCTTTCCGATGTTTGGCAATGCCAAGGAATTTGGAAAGAAAAGTGAATACATCAATGTGGGAAAGTGATTCCTTGCTTGGATGGATGGAATCACTTTCCCCCCTAATTTCCCTTTCATTGGGAATCACTTTCCTTTCCTCCTCAATTCCTTGGACACCCAAACATAGGAAAGTAATCACTTTCCTTTCCCAACCCGGAGATTCCGCGAACCAAACGAGGCCTGAGTGGCTTAACAACGAAGACATCAGCCTTCAATATTTTAAAAGTACCCAGATAACAGATTTCCACTACACCAAATTGCTGAATTTCTAATGGACCCTTTTTTCCCTTTCTAACAGTTAAAGTCCGTTAGAAATTACTAACCATCTAGGTCTGTTAGTATTCACTATAGTCTGTTACAAATATATATATATATATATTTTTTTCTTAAATAAAATAAGTTGGTGAAAAGACAAATTAAAGCCCCAAAAAAATGGCGCTGGATTTCCCAATTTCCTCCAAAAAAAATCGGGACAAAAGCCCTAGTTTCCCAACATATACCATCAACTCTCTCTCTCTCTCTCTCTCGTTCCCTGATCTAGAGAGACTCTCTCTCCCTCTCCCTTTCTCTTATTCAACCGCGGGTCCAACCGCGGCAACTATCTCGACTTCGGCGAGTCCTTCAACTGCGGGTTCGACTTCGGCGAGTTCTTCAACCGCGGCAACTCCGGCAACCACCTTGGAAGTTCGACTTCGGCGAGTCCTTCAGCCACCGGGGGGGGGGGGGGGGGGTTCGTCTTCATCGACTGCAAACAAACTCCAAGTCTCAATTTTTTTGCTTCAACCAGATTTTTGGGTAAGAAAAAATCCTAATTTTTTGGGTGAGAAGAAACCCTTAGGTTGTTCTTGATTGAGCTTTTATTTTCATGGAAAATATTTCCATTACAAATTTTCCATCAGCTGTAGTGTTTAATAGCATATATTTTCCATGGAATTATTTTCCAAAAATCTACCGTTTTCCATATTTTCCTCGAGAATGGTGGAAAATAAACCTGACCCAGCACAACCTAAAATATTTGGTAGATTTAATAAATAGTGTTGCCTATGGAATACTAACTATAAACAACGAATGTTACAATTTCAATTATGTTTGGTAAGCTTGCTTCGGGTTAGTTTGTGATACAAACTGTAAACCTGGGAACCAAATGTTGGATAGTTTTGTTTGCTAGGACTTACGTAAAGTTTTAGGATTAAAAAAATGTGTTTAATATTTGGTCGAATGGATGATTATTAGGTACAGGGATCCAAATAGCTATGAGATTTAGGCACCTAAAATGATATTTTGCAGGATGACAGACAGATAAAATAGGTACACACAAAATTAAAGAAATGCTGCATTTCCTATTTATGTGCTAAGTATGATTAAGGTTTCGTTGGTGACCGGATCTCCAAATCATGAAAGGATAACACATGATGTTTTCCTTCAAGTTGCTTGAATTTTATGACAGCTTTGATTATAAATAAACAGTCAAAATATTACGTGAAATGGATATTAGTAACTAAACATAGCAATATTGCAGTGATGACAAGTTGAAGAATTGGAGTATAGTATCATTATACAATTTTTTGTTGTTGATTTTTTCTTATAACAAAGGTTCAAACTTGAGACCTCTAGAGTGCAAGACCAATATATTAACCACTACACCACCATTATTTTATGTTAACTGATACACCACAATTATTTATGTTAACCACTACGCCATAATTATTTTTGTATAAATAACAACTTGCATATTAATTTTGGGCCCCCAATAAATATGGGGCCCGGAGCGGGTGCACTCGGTGCACTTGCTCATGGCCGGCCCTGAACGTAGGCCTAAATGGACAAGGATCAACATTTTAAAGAAGGCTATGGTTTTTGTTAGTGTTACATAGGACATGGTCATTAACAGAGATCAATGGAAGAAATGGTTTCAAACATGTGACCCCAAATTTTTTGGGTAAAAGGTTTGTTGTTGTTGTTGGATATAGATTCTACAATAATGCTTTAAAGTTGATATTTTTATCACTAACTTTATTAAGGAGATTATTGTTTGTAAAAGACTTAATCATAGGAACACAACATAGTAGATAAAGAATACAACACATATTCTTCTGCTTTTAGCATGACAAAGTGACATGATTGACCATAAGGAGTTATTTAAGGAGAATTTAACAGTTGTATAAGGTTCAATATAATTTGCTTGGTACTTGTTAGCGAGCTGGAATTTCTGTCTTAAAAAGCAGGTATGTTGAGAATTTTTTTAATAAACCTCCTTTTCTTGTTGTTGTTTATTTGTACAAATTTGTTATTTGGTATCTATTCATATTGCTATATCGATTCCCTTGGTACTCACTCTGTAACTAATCTTCAGTAGTGCATCTGGAAACTTAGTACACAAGGATAAATACTGAATATTAGTGATGAGATGCTGCTGCTGAATATCTATTTCATCTTACTGTGAGAACACAATTGTTGAGATGAAGCATTTACTCTTCCCATGATTTGGTTTCAACTTTTACGTGTGACAGAACTTGAATATGATAGTTAGCTGGATGATGTGTGGTTCAAGTAGAGGAAACAACCTCTCCATATACTGGGGATAAGGCTTGCATCCATCTTGACCCTTTCCAGACCCTGGATTAGTGAGAGCCTAGTGCCACTGGGATCCCCTATAGTAAGCTATGATGGTTAGAGATATGTATCATGGATGTTCTTCTTTTTCTCTTTTCCGTCTAGATTTGGAGATATTTTCGTTATTATTTAACATTTGCCGAACCTCCTCGAAGTAATAGTCGTGTAAAGGAAATTTTAGTTGGAGACTTAGCAGACAGGAGAAGGTTTGGAATACTGTGGGATTTCATATTGGGGAACTCGATAGATAGAAAAGCTGTCATTTTTTAATAAACCTCCTTTTCTTCTAGGTTGGCATATTGATGATAGTACCTAAACCTTTCATGGATGATACTTTAATAAAATGAAATTACAGCGTGATCAGAAACTAATGCTCCTTTTTGTTTCTCACACAAATTTGTTCTTGCGTTTTGTATCATCTCATTTGTATATAGTGTTTCTTAATAGCTAACATCCTTTTTTTGGTTGGATGATTCGATTATATCTCCCTTACGCATACTCACCAAATTTTAACTCCTTTGCTTAATATTTATCTTAATAAATATTGTATTCTAATTTTGTGAAGTTTTTGTTTTATGATGCAGTATGTCGGAACCAAATAACAAAGAGTGGATGAATGAAAATGATAGATTGGGCCCTGCATATACAAAGGGAATTAAAGATTTTCTTGAATTTGCCATTAAAAACCGTGCAGCGGGGTTGACAACATTACCTTGTCCATGTGTTAAGTGTCGAAATAAATTAAGATTTCAAGAAAAAAATTGTTGAAAGCCATTTAGTTAGGAATGGCATTAAAAAGTCATATACTTTATGGGCTTTACATGGTGAACAACCATCTAGTAATATTTCTAAGAATCTACCATTGCAACAGGTTGAAGAGGAAACCATGGATGACAAAAATATGGAGGATGGGGGAGGGGTAGGAATTGGAGACTTTATCGATGATTTATATGGTGTTAATGAAGCACCTCATTTAAATGATGAGGATGTTGGTGGTGCAGGAGTTCAAGAAGAACCTTACGTCGTTAATGAGAAGTACAATGAATATAAGAGATTATCAACTGAGAAGCTGTACCCATCATGTGAAGGTTCTGAGACAACTCTTTCTGCAATTGTGGAGCTGCACAACTTAAAGAAACAGTTTGGTTGGTCGGGAAATAGTGTGACAGCACTTTTATTAATGTTGAAAAGGTGGCTCCCTAGTGGAAATACGTTGCCGGAAAAGTATCCAGTTATGAAGAGTAAGATGAAAGACTTGGGTATGAAAGCCATATTCATTCATGCATGTGTCAATAATTATGTTTTATATTGGAAAGATAATGAAGATAAATAGGAATGTCCTCAATGCGGAGAACCGAGATACACAGTGACCATGAGAAAGGGAGGAAGCCTTCGTAAAGAACCCAAGAAAATACTGAGACATTTTCCTTTGATTCCAAGACTTGTTAGACTGTATACCATACCATGGATAGCACGAGAAATGACTTGGCACCACCGAGCAACCTCTTCATGGGATTATTTACGACATCCATCTGATTCGCCTCAATGGAAAATGTTTCGAAATAAGTGGCCAAATTTTTCTGAAGAAGAACATAATGTTTGGCTTGCAATAGCAACTGATGGTTTTAATCCACGTGGTATCCAATCCTCTAGCTATAGTTGTTGGCCTGTCATGGTGGTTCCTTATAATCTTCCACCTTCATTCTGTATGAAGCGTGAGTTTCGGATGTTGTCTTTGTTGATACCTGGGCCAAAGGCACCTGGTCAAGATATTGATGTTTTCCTTCAACCACTAGTGGAGGAGATGAAGCAACTGTGGGAAGAAGGGGTCCCAGCTTATGACAGTTACAAAGGCCAACATTTTACTTTGAAAGCTATGTTGATGTGGGGTATTCATGATTTTCCAGCATATGGAAATTTATCTGGGTGCATAACACATGGATACAAAGCTTGCCCTGTTTGCGGAGACAACACTCCATCCATCCATCTTGAATGTAGTAATAAACAGGTTTACACAAACTATCGTATGTTCCTTAGCATGAATCATCCCTTTAGAGGTGGTGGGTATTTTGGGCTTAGCTCCTCAGAATATACACTTCCTCCACCTCGTTTAAATGGAAATGCACTTGTAGAAAAGTTGAGTAATATTAAGTATATACCAGGAAAAATTCCAAAAGCTCCAGGTCGAAAGCGGAAGACTGATGATATAGTTGAAGCTAAAGAGGCATGGTATAAGAGATCAATATTTTTTGACTTGGAATACTGGAGTTCTCATCAAGTTCGTCATGTCTTGGATGTGATGCATATTGAGAAGAACGTGGCAGAGCATTTAATTAATACAATTTTAGATAACAAGATGAAGACAAAGGATACCATAAATGCAAGGTTGGATATGGAACGGTTGGGCTTGCACAATGACCAGTGGATGACTCTAGATGAAAAGACTGGAAAACAGATAAAACCAACAGCATCATTTGTCTTGGATAAAGAGGAGAAGAGAGAATTTTGTAAAATATTGAAAGACTTAAAGCTCCCTTCTAGCTTTTCGTCTAACTTGAGCAATATTGTCACTCTCAATCCACCTGGTTTGCACTCTATGAAGTCCCATGATTATCATGTTATTTTAGAGTACTTATTGCCAGTATTGCTTCAACATGCATTTCCAAAACATCCAGATTTGCGAAGAGCTATTCAGCAGATAAGCTTATTCTTTAACTTATTATGTTCAAAAATCCTAGTTAGAAAGGATATCCAACGAGCTAAATACATGGTGGCAGAAGCATTATGTGTGCTAGAGAAACATTTTCCACCTGCATTTTTTGATATCAGTGTCCACCTTAGTGTCCATTTAGCTGATGAAGCATTAATGTGTGGACCTACTGCACCTCGATGGATGTATCCTTTTGAACAGTAAGTAATTTATTTTGTATCTTAATTCATTATATACTTTTTAATTGTTACAACATCTAATCCATTATTTTCCATATGTATTGTTTACGAACAGACATATGAAGGAGTTTAAAGATATACCGAGCAATAAGCGGTATGTTGAAGGATCCATTGCGGAATCCTATCTTGTTGGCGAGTCCGTTAGATATGCAATGGAGTATATGCCAAATCCGCAAGAGGGAAATCACAAATATACACATGAAGCCTTCCTAGAAGATAATGGAGATTTCTCTTATGAAGGACCTTTACTCGACGATAAATCTATGATGCTTGAACCTACACAATTTCAACAAATACGTCGATGGGTCCTCTTTCGTCTCAATGTTGATGGACTCGATGAATATTATAAGTACGTTGTCTTCTTTTATGTATCATAGATGTCCGCATATAGATTTTGTCATAATAAGCTTGTTAATTATTATGAACAAATTGCAGTGAATATAAAACGTCAATCCGATCTGCCTTACATGGAAAAGGAAAGGGGATTCAATTGACAGAAATAGAAATTCAGACTTCTTTCATCCCTTGGTTATATGAAAAGGTGTTTTTTATTTTATTTTTTACTTTTTTGCATTAGCTAAGTTTACTTTCTTATTTTAACTTTATTTTTTAATTATCATTGCATACAGCTGATTATTGCCGGGGATACAGAGACAAAGGCTATGTTATGGCGATTAGTTCAAGGGCCAAATCACATAGTTAAAACATACAGAAAGTACAGAGCTAACGGCTTTGTATTCTCTACTAGATCTCATGATGATGGTGTAGTCACACAAGATAGTGGTGTTTGTTTGAGAGCATGGACTACATTTAGAGCAAGGAAAAGTGATAAAAACTTCAAAGACGCTTGGACCATGTGGTATGGAGTTATCAAGCAGATAATTGAGCTGGACTATACAATATTTAAGGAGGTAGTGTTTTATTGCGACTGGGTAAGGGTGGAGGACAAAATCAATGGTTGTAAGCAGTGCCCAGACTCAAACCTGGTGATGGTAAATTTTGATAGGTTTAAGAGTTCCAGTAGTGAGTTAGATGAGCCTGCCATTCTCGCGTCTGAGGCAAGTCAAGTATTTTACTCGAAAGATCTTAGAAATCCTGGTTGGTGGGTAGTGATACACTCACCAAAGAGATTGACTTGTCAAGTAGATGACTTAGAGATACCAATGGTTCAATCTACTCTTGAAGACCAACCTCATTTGGAAGCTTTGTTGCAACAATATGTTCCTGCTTAGATATTGGAATTAGAGGCAGAGCTTCTCAAACAAGAGGGCTCTACTTTGCAATTGATTCTTGTACTTTAATTACTACATGTACTTTTTTAATATGAAAAGATTGGTAATGATTTATGTTTCCCTTCTGGAGATGGTTTGAAAAGATTGGTAATGATTTATGTTTCCCTTCTGTCCTTAAAGATTATAGGCACATATCCAATCTTTTTATTTTTTTTAATATAACTCTTAGTATTTCTTTCAGTTATGTTAATATCAACTTTAGATTTCCTTACCAATTGACAAAGAATATACACCAATCTAATGGGGAATATACACCACCTGTGCAAATAGAAGTCTCGGGGTAGTACTTCCATCATCAATTTACCATCTGAAACTTGCTTTTTCAAATAATAACTAAAGTTTGTTTTTGTTACTAGAGATAATGCTTTACACGAGTGATTTAAGTGCACTTAACTTATTAAGTAAAACTATTTTAGGATTATTGACAGGAAATGAGCTATTTTCATTATCAACTCCTATATTTTCATGATTGATAACATGTTAGCAAAGATAATATCTACCTTCCTCTTTTTTAGACACTTACATCACAGATTTTCATTACAATGTTCTGCTCGTAGATATCTCATGGTGACGACTGCAGCACTTAAGTTATCTTTTGCATAAACAGAGCACAGCTATCCACTCCTTCAAGATAATCTATTATGGTTCTACAAACCCATATAAATGACAGATTTTGACCATTATCTTTTGCATGTATCAGTTGTATGATGTGGTAACATTATACCAAATATCCTGATATTTAGCCACACCAAAGGTGTAGTTTTATATGACATTTCATATTCTTGAACCATATTTTTTTTCCAAGGTTCACAGTAGTATTGGTATCAGGCCGTTCTTATGTGTATTAGTATCTGTGGTTTCAGCAGTTTCAGATGTTTCGGATCGGAATATCGCAGTTCTTCCTTTCCAAATGTCAAAATTTAAAAATTATTATTTTAATAATTTTTAAAAAATTTTTTTAATGTGTTTAGGCATAATTGTATGTATTAGTCATCATTTCAAGTTAGTTTTGATGGGATAATATTAAGTTTGATGGATGTTGTGGATATATAAATATCCAATTCTGACAAATGGGTATTGTCCGATAATGGGAACCTTGTTTTTCTACTGTGTCATTTAGGTTACATCTTTGGTCGACTGCCATTTTATTTCCTGACTAACACTTTTACTGGCAGTACCATGATGACAAGGCACAAGTTAAAGAAGCAATGAAGATTGAAAAGGTAATGAAACAACTCATTTTTCGATTATAACTATCTTAGGTGGCTAATGTTATATTTGGATTTCAAGATTACTTTCATGTCAACATGGACGTTTGAAACTTTCAAGGATGCTGTTTTGATTAATGAAACTGTAAAAGGAATATCAGAGATAAACCTGAAGGTAAGCTCCTGGGCTGGAACTGTTGTATTACATCTTCTCCACTTATTCTTTATTGTCTGTGTCATTATATGTTTGTTTCCTCCCATATCTATGTCTTAAGTTCTTGTGGACACTAATTTTTTTTAAAAAACTATATTGGTGAATGCACTAGATTGTTTGTGGTAAATTAGAATTTTTTTGATTCTTTTGTTTCTGGAAAGTAAATCTGTATGGTTCAGTGGTTTTTGGCACTTTTGCGTATTATAAATTCATATGTATATGCAGATACTGTAGTTTGATAGGCTACTTTGCTAAAACTGGGGGATCGTGTAAAGACTTAAAGTAGGAGGGGTTAATTTGCTGTAGTTTGAATTTTGTTGGTCAAAATGTTAAATCAACTGTCATGTTCTCTTATTTCTTCCATTTTCTTTTATCTTGATGTAAGATGCATATTTCAGATACCATGCGACTTTGGGAAAGGACTGTACTGTATGTTCTTGTCATACTGTAATGCTTCAAGTCAGTCTTCTACCGTATAATCTCAAATCATAATAATGTACTAGATGCTTAGAGACTGATTGGGGTTTTATATGTTTTAAGGCAATTTTTTCAATGCCATTTTGGTCAGGAGTTTAATGCTACAAGGGTTACAAGTCTCAGCTGAGACCAATACTCTTTGGAGGGTTACAATGCATGTATCTAGGGCTTCTTTTGGCATGTGACGTTTGTATCACAGAAGAAGAGCAGAAAATTTTCTGTAGGGATCCATTTTTACTGAAATTACACCGATCGTAACATGTTTGTGGAAATTGTACAAAGAAGTCTTTTTCGTCATTGCTTACCTTGTGTTTTGACTGTCTCTGCAATAGTTTCAGGCCTTATTGTGTTGCTTGTGTTTTGACTGTCCAGTTTTTGCTTCTTCCTCACCAACAACAAGTATATAATTGTAGTGCGCTAACTGAGCTTCCAGTTTTTGCTTCTTCCTTATTGTGTTGCTTGTGTTTTGACTGTCCAGTTTTTGCTTCTTCTTGAGTTTGTGCAATTCTACTTGTAATATTACTTCTTTCAAGCATGTAAATGCCTGGCCTACAGTGCTGCAAAATAGTGTTCATTAGCTCAGGTGCTAATTTTACTTTGATTTTTGCTTTCAAATTATTTGCTAACCTGTTTGAGTGTAAACCTTAAGTTCAAGTCTCTTATATGATTTTCCTTGCGCAGATTTGACACTATGTCATCAAGTATAGGTAATTCTACCCCAAATTCATCACAACATATATCAAATTTGCCATCATCTGTATCATCAGGCAGTGGAGGCCCAAAGGAGAAAAAGAAAATCATAGTACAAGTTGATGGCTCTATTGTGGGAAAATATGCAAAAGATTGGAGTACCGATACAGGTGGTTATATAAAAAGCTATATTCCAATTAGCTACACCGACTTTAGCAAGGTGCCAAATAATTTTAAAGATGACGTTTGGAATGCACTTATGGTAAACTTCTTGTAAATATTCTTTATGTTTAACATTATACTTAATACCTATTTTGCTTTGTTAGATTTGTTATGTTAGATATTGTCATTAATGTTTCTTTAATAGGGTGATTATGAGCTTGATGTTCCACCAGAAGTGGCTCGCCCATTGCTTGAGCCTTCTTGGTCGCAAAAGTTCAGGACTTATAAACACACTTTGCGGCAGCATTATTTGAGGAAAAATATTACTGAAGTTCCAAAGGGTGTTGATCCTGATATTTGGAGGAAGTTTCTAGAAAATGAGAATGGCCAGAAAAAGAAGGAGGAGTGTGAGAGAAATGCAAAAAATCGTAGTATGCTGGAGTTTTCCCATTGTCTCGGACGTTGTACATATGCCCAAAAGAAATACAAGATGGTTTGCTTCCTTTCTTATGTTATTCAAACTCGATATTTAGCATTATATATATATATATATATATATATATATATATATATATATATATATATATATATATATATATATATATATATATATGTATATTGTATGACTTCCTCCAAATACTTCCTAAAAGCTCAATTTTACTATCTTAGAGACTTTAATTTATACTTTATCGTATGACTTTCTTCTTTGTTTGATTGTCCTATTAGGTAGATAATTAGTTGACTTATATTGTTCCATTGCAGCAAGAAGAAAACTCTGAAATATCTCTTTCGCGGGTAGATACTTGGTTAGAAGCACACAAACAAAAAGATGGTAAAGTATTGGAGAGTGTCAAAGAAAAATATGTAAGCAACCTACCAATTTGTATGTATTTTGCATTCTTAGCTTAAGATTTTTTTATATCATCTCACACAAGAATTTTACAGGAAAATGTATTGGCTGCTAAAGAAAGAAACAAGAACAAAAGAACTTTTGAAGATTTCGACAACGATGAGTTGGTAGAAGTATTTGGGAAGGACAAAAAGGGACGGGTTCGTGCAATGGGTTCCAATATCTCAAGGAAGAAGCTAACTCATTTGGGAGTGGCAAAATCAAAACTTGAACAACATAAGAAATCATCTCAAGAACTAGCATCATTCAAAGATGAAATGATATCACTTGTTGACTCGCGCATGGATAATTTTGAGGGTCTTATGCAGGCTATATTATCAAAAATTACAACAAAGTCACCGGCAGTTGTGAATTCACCAGTAAGTGACCCCGGTTCTAGTTCAGTGCCTCGCTCTCTTCATTTATCTCAAACATAGATACTGTTTTTGCCACGGGTGGCATATCTCATTCTCCTTGTCCAGCGCCTCCTACAAGAAACTCCCAAGTTATATTGTGTGATAAGTTCGGTAAAAAATTGGCAAAAGGGTATGTCGTCACAGATGCTACATCAAATATGTGTCATTTTAAAAAAGTTGGATACGGAGAGAAGAAGGTTTATGTTGAAGAAGTGATTGATCCTGATGCTCCTTTATTCGACCCTCCACAAGGGGAAAATCATACTTTTGCCGGTTTGGTCGATGGAGGATTCCTAATTTGGCTAGATTGTTGGTTGGAGTATGTTTGATGATCTCTATCTTACTTTTAGTACTAGTTATCTTTTGCATGTATGTTATGGACTGAAACTTGTTAAACATAGTTGTCTTTTGTTGGTTTTATTTAGCTTATGTAGATGAACCTTAAAATACATGTTTATGATGCTTTCAAGTATTTTTATTATGTTTACCAGTTATATATGTGATGCTTTAAGATATTTTAAAAAAAAACTTTTTAACTCTGCCAGTGCATTGCTTATCTTTGCATTGCCGGTCCCAAGCTCGGATAAAAGAGGAGGGGAAAGGTTTTATTAATACTTACATCTTTTTAACTTCATAATTTTATCTTATTTCCACCAACTGTCCTAATTTGGATTTGCATTGCAGGTATCGTGAAGTTGTTAGCTTTGCAGCCACTACATGAAATCCTACTTTTACATTCGACCCCCCTGCCCCCACCCTTTTGTTCCTGCAGTTTATACTCAAGCAACCAAGGAGCATGTTTAGACACTCATGTAAGCAGTTTATACTCTACTTTTACATTAGACACTCAAACAACCAGGGTTTTGGTAAATCAGGAGGATTCAATGGTTACTTTAATTCAGTCTTTTCTCATCAACTTTTTAATGAGTTTACTTATTCAGCTACTTATTACGTAACATGCGGTACACCATGTAGCATGTCCCCTTTATCCTTGCTTATATTCATCTTTCCAAATAATTGTAATATGTCAAACTTCAACATGTGTATGATATTGTCCTTTTTATGTCCAGGTTTCTCGTGAAGGTGATGTTGACAGCTTCGAACAGTCAACAAAGAGGAAGCCTGGTAGCATGGGTTGGTGCCGCATATGCAAGATTGATTGTATGACTGTGGAGGGTTTGGATACGCCGAATCATTATGTCGACGTCTCTTTCCTCTTATTTCTCCTTTTTTCTTTTTCTTTTCCTTGTGATTTTGTTGTTGAATTGATCGGGAAAGAGAGTCTTAATGTTGGTATTGGTATCGGATCGGGATAGGCCAAAGACGATACGTATGGGTATTGTCCGATAATGGGAACCTTGTTTTTCTACTGTGCCATTTAGGTTACATCTTTGGTCGACTGCCATTTTATTTCCTGACTAACACTTTTACTGGCAGTACCATGATGACAAGGCACAAGTTAAAGACGCAATGAAGATTGAAAAGGTAATGAAACAACTCATTTTTCGATTATAACTATCTTAGGTGGCTAATGTTATATTTGGATTTCAAGATTACTTTCATGTCAACATGGACGTTTGAAACTTTCAAGGATGCTGTTTTGATTAATGAAACTGTAAAAGGAATATCAGAGATAAACCTGAAGGTAAGCTCCTGGGCTGGAACTGTTGTATTACATCTTCTCCACTTATTCTTTATTGTCTGTGTCATTATATGTTTGTTTCCTCCCATATCTATGTCTTAAGTTCTTGTGGAAGAGATGTAATTGCAATTTGTAAAGCCTTTTGATGGTTATACGAAGGTGTAGAATGCCTGAATGTTACATTAAAACATTATTGAATCATTAGTAGAATATTGAATGTTATACAAGAATAATTAGTAGAATATTAAATGTGTAATTCAAATTTTTAGTTAGAACTAAATGGATAATTTTACGTTAATTCCCCTAAATGATGTCAAGCCCATATCCAAAGGCCCATCAGCCAATTTAGCTTTATCATAACCTTAACCCAAACCTAAACAGAACTTATCCTAACTCTACTTTTCTAAGTCCTACCAGACATTGCATCAGATCAGTTTGACAAGTAACAATCATGTTTCCTGTTGCATTATTTTATATTTCCACAATTATTGAAAGAAATGCAGTTGTGTACATGTTTCTTCTAGGAATTATGGTTATATTAATTTAGTTGCATGTCTTGTGGGATCGTGTAAAGACTTAAAGTAGGAGGGGTTAATTTGCTGTAGTTTGAATTTTGTTGGTCAAAATGTTAAATCAACTGTCATGTTCTTTTATTTCTTCCATTTTCTTTTATCTTGATGTAAGATGCATATTTCAGATACCATGCGACTTTGGGAAAGGACTGTACTGTATGTTCTTGTCATACTGTAATGCTTCAAGTCAGTCTTCTACCGTATAATCTCAAATCATAATAATGTGCTAGATGCTTAGAGACTGATTGGGGTTTTATATGTTTTAAGGCAATTTTTTCCATGCCATTTGGTCAGGAGTTTAATGCTACAAGGGTTACAAGTCTCAGCTGAGACCAATACTCTTTGGAGGGTTACAAGTCTGAGCTAAAAAGGGGCTTCAGCCAAGTTTCATTTGGTTGCCTATGCTTCTTCCTTGCTTTCAAGATATCCAGAAATGATGCTACAGCTTGTATCCCAGTCTCCTTTCTCACACTGAAGGGGATCTAAGTTATTTTTATAGTGTCTCTGCATACAGACCCACATAGCTTATTTTTAACTTGTATGTTAAGCTTAGATGTAACATTTAAGAGCTGTAGCATTAGTGAAAACAACATTGTTTATCATAACCATTAGTGGAAAGAGAGCATGAACTTGTATAGTCCAGTGAAAGAGATTTTAGAGTTGATACCAGTGAAAGAGATGTTTCTATTGTTGTGCTTTCTTCTCTTCAATGTTGATCTTTTTTTTGTACATCCTTTGCAGTTACCAGTTGGTACCAATGAAGCTGAACTTGAAGAGAACATGAGTATGTTGACTGGTGTGTATGTTGACTGCCAAACGGAGGAGCATGTATGTTCGTTGAAGGATGTATTCCTACTCTTGATGCAGGTGTGTTTTCGAGTAGTATTTCAAATTCCATGTTATTTGTGCATGTTGGTGTTCTTTCTTGCAATTCCAATGCCTGGTTGTTAATTGTTTATTTGCTGAGATATGAGGAAAATGTTGGTTGTATACTATTGCCTGGTTGTTAAATACAGGAAAATGTTGGTTAAATACAGGCAAATTATTGTGTTGGTTGAATACAGGCAAATTATTGTGTTGGTTAAATACAGGAAAATGTTGGTTGAAAATGTATGTTGACTGCCAAACAAAATTTGTTCCTTTTTCTTCTTAAGACAAATTTCTTAATTATTGTGTTGACATGGTACAGATTATATCTATGCTGCACATTGTAAAAGTTGACCTTTTGTTCTTTAGTTGCTGTACAGTAGTCATCAAGAATACCTAACAGAAGCTAACAGAAGCTAACAGAAGTTGACCTTTTGTTCTTCAACGAAAGGTATGAAAAATATGAAGCTAACAGAAGCTGTATATTTATGTTTATGTATGGGTCGATTCCAATTTTAACCGAAGCTGTATATTTTTCCAATCTTGTCAGGAACAAATGCTATGTGAAGCTAACAGAAGTCTTAGGAAGAGGGTATGTAGCTTTATAGTTCTTTACTGCATTGATTATAGATGTTTGAGAAAAGACGAAAGGTATAAAAATATGAATAGTTATGTTTATGTATGGATCGATTCCAGTTTTAACCGAAGCTGTATATTTTTCCAATCTTGTCAGGAACAAATGCTCTGTGAAGCTAACAGAAGTCTTAGGAAGAGGGTATGTAGCTTTATAGTTCTTTACTGCATTTGATTATAGATGTTTGAGAAAATTCATAGGTAAATAACTTTAGAAAAGAAAAATAAAACAAATCATAGGAATTAGACCACCAGAATTCCAGACCAATCAGAAGTCCAGATTACAATACCTTAAAAGTTTCAGTCTGGTGATGTTATTGGTAAAGTGTAGGTATCTGTGCCAGGGAGCAATACCGAAATTCTGGTTGAGACAAGAATTCTGTCATTCATTCTTGATATTTTTGATCAGATGAAACCCTAATTTATTGGTCTCTTTCCCTCTCTTTTTTTCTTCTCAGAAACAATGGTTATCTCAGCATTATATTTGCGATTCCTGTGACGAGCTCTTCCCCGGCCCTACGATGCTGCTGGCTTGGATGAAGTAAGAAGGCACGAGAGCTGGTGCTGTCGAGAGCGGGCTTCACTTGTGTGATGAGTAGTTAGTAGGCTTCTATATGTGGATAATTTTGACTAAAATGCATTTTGTAGACAAGTTTCTATGTTTGTGCTTATGTTTACAGTACTTTGGATATCTATGCACTGAAATATATTGAGCTTTATTTTTTTTTGATTGTACAAAGGACATATGTATTCAATAATGGTCTATGTGAGAAATCTATCAATGACTTTTTTTATTATCATAGATAAAGTCTACAATTGTCTCATATCAGGATGCAATTCATCCTTTTTGGTCTACCATATGTGTCTTTTTGACATGTTCTATACATCCTCTATCAGTGATCTATTGGTATATATTATAATTTTTTTTTTCATTTTTAGGTATTACTAACGCCCCATTTCCGTTAGTATATTGAATCCTAAATTTATTTATTTTTCCTTTTTAAAATATACTAACGGATAGAACCCGTTAGTATTCAATTCTATATACTAGCTATAAGCCTGTTAGAAAAACAAACACTAACGGCTATAGCCGTTAGAATAGTCGGCATACTAACGGACATGATCCGTTAGAAAGGATGTTAGTATTATTACCCACGCCTATATACTCACGGAATTTACCCGTTAGAATTAATTTTTCTAACACATTTAGACCGTTGCAATACATGCGTTTTGGTGTAGTGTTCATATTTCAGGACAAACGATAATTTCAAAGCTTGCTACCTATATTATTGAAGCTATTTGTACAAAATCATTTGAGGATAAAACTGAGAAGCTAAAGGATATGGAAGCTCAACTCCTGAAAGAAGAACCTGAGTTTAACATGGAAATATTGCACTCAATGGCTTAACAACAAGTATTACACTGAGGTTGGTTTTGGTTCATTGTAATGTAACGTAATCGTAATGGAATTGGGTTTGTAACGTAATTGAGTTTGTAATGTAATGAAATTATAATTATATTACTATGTTTGGTTGAACATGTAATCAAACCATGTAATGTAATGTCAATTGCATTTATATGTTTGGTTTACCTTGTAATGTAATTGAGTTACTAATTTAATATTTTTTAAATACAACATAAAATAAAAAAAGTAGATCAATAAAAAAATTTAAAAAATTAAAAAGAAAAAAAAAAGACAAAGAAAAAGAAAAAAATAAAAACAAAAAATAAATAAATAAGGAAAAAAATGATTTTGTCCTTCTGCTAAAAGAAGACAAAAATGACAAAAAACGAAAAAAACGACAAAAAAATAAAAAAATACCAAAAATGAGACAAGAACAAAACGAAAAAAAAACCATAAATGAAAAAAGCGATAAAAAATGAAAAACGACAAAAAAATCAAAAATGACAAAAAAGGAAAAAAAATCCATCAAAAGTGATGAAAAATGACCATAAACAAAAAATGACCAAAAAACCACACAAAAAAGACTAAAAAACGAAGAAACGACTAAAAACGACAAAAAAGGACCAAAAATGACCAAAAAAATGACCAAAAAGGAAAAAGTTCCAAAAACGACAAAAAAGAAAATAAAAAGATAAAAATGGCCAAAAACAGAAAAAACAGAGCAAACAAACAAAAATCGACCAAAAATGATAAAAAAGAACGAAATGACAAAAAATGAAAAAAATGAAAAAAGATAAAAATAAGAGGGGATTAAACGAGCAAAAAATGACAAAAGTGATTACAAAAAAACTTGCAAAAAATGAACAAAAGCGACAAAAAAAGGAACAAAAACGACGAAAACAACAAAAAAAAGAAAAAACTAGCAGGACAAAAAAATTGGAAAATGACAAAAATGGTGCAAAATCGACCAAAAACGTGAAAAAATAAGCAAAATCGAAAAAGAGCAAAAAACGAACAAAAAAGGAACAAAAATAAAAAATGACCAAAACGATTAAAAAATTCCAAAAATGACCAAAAATAAGAAAACGAGCAACAATGACAAAAATGATAAAAATATGCAAAAACAAAAAAAAGGACCAAACATGATAAAACAATGCAAAAGCGAGCATAAACTATAAGAAATATGCAAAAATAACCAAAATAAAAAAGTGCAAACTTAACCAAAACTGATAAAAAAATCGTGCAAAAACAACCAAAAGCGACCAAAGACGATAAAAAAGTGCAAAAATGTTCAAAAACAAAAAAAAATAGACCCAAAACAATAAATAACGTTCAGAAACGATAAAAAATGTACAAAATCGACCGAAAACGATAAAAAAACATGCAAAAGCGACCAAAAGCGATAAAAATGTGCAAAAAAGATCAAAAACGACAAAAACGTACAAAATCGACAAAAAAGGGAAAAATATGCAAAATCGACAAAAACAGATAAAAACTTGCAAAAGCGACCAAAAACGAAAAAAAAGGTGCAAAAATGGTCAAAAAGGATAAAACGTGCAAGATCGACAAAAAACGATAAAAGAACGTGCAAAATCGACTGAAAATGATAAAACGGATAAAAACGTGCAAAATCGACAGAAAACATGCGAAACGACAAAAAAAGGTGGAAAATGATAAAAAATGCACAAAAACGACCAAAAACGATAAAAACGAAAAAACGTGCAAAATTGACCAAAAACGATAAAAAACATAAATAAAAAAAAATCCAAAAGCGACCAAAAACGATAAAAACATGAAAAAATGGTCAAAAAACTTGCAAAATTAATCAAAATCGTTAAAAAAGTGCAAAAAGGCAAAAAATGTGTAAAACCAAACGTAAAAGATAAAAAAAAGTGCAAAACGGCAAGAAAGTACAAAATCGACCAAAAACGTACAAGAATGGCAAAAACGTACAAAATCGACCAAAAGCGATAGTAAACGTGCAAAAGCAACCAAAAATGACCAAGAATGTGCAAAAAACCAAAAATCGAAAAAGACCCAAAACGAGCAAAAAGGGCAAAAAAAAATGAACAAACGACAAAAAAAAAAAAAACCAAAAACGGCAAAAAAAGAGCAAAGACGACCAAACACGATTTTTTTTTTTTTCAAAAAACGAACAAAACGAACAAATTAGAGCTTACCAACATTCCTTTTAAGTCGTAATGTAATCGAATTACATAGGTTTTATGATGTAATTGATTTCAGAAGAAACTAATGTAATGTAATCAAACTTGTAATCGCGATTACATTACATCTAATTTTTTTGTCCAACCAAAAACCCAGGTTAGATTAACAACGTAATATCAATTATATTACATTGTCCAATCCTGCAAACCACACGGGTCCTGAGTGTCTTAACAGCAAAGACACCAGCCTTAAATATTTTAGAAGTACCCAGATTTCATATTTCAGGAGACGTGATAATTTTAAATCCTGCTACCTATATTATTGAAGCTATTTGTACAAAATTATTTGGGGATAAAACTGAGAAGCTAAAGGATATGGAAGCTCAAATATTAATAAAGACTGGATTTGTGGCAGTTTGAAACAGAATATAGAAAGGTAGAAACTCGACTTCTTTTAGGTCTCGTTTAGGGTCTGTTTGGTAAATCGTAAGTGTGAAATTTTTTGGATTTAGACTTACAAAAGTGGAAGAAGGATAGGAATCCATACACTTCCTTGTCCCCCTAGTAGGGGACAAATGTGTTTGGTTGGAATAGGAAAGTGGAAAGTGGGAAATGAAAATTAGATAAATGTGTTTGGTTGAGATAGGAAGTGAAAAGTAAAAAGTGGAAGAGTATTTTATAATAATAATAAATTATGGTTAATTCACAATACAATGTAATAAATTAAATAATTAGTTTAATAAATTAAGATAATTAATTAGTAACCAATTAAGAGTTTATATTTAAAACTCCAACTATTTAGTATTAATTACTATAATTCTTTTGAGATTATTTATCTAATTATTTACTATTAATTGAGAAAGCTGACTTAAATAAACTGTTAATTACATTGATTATATTAATGATCTAACTATTCTTTCCATTTTAAAAAAATTTAGTGCAGCTGTTAGCAAAAAAATTAGTGCGCCTGTTAGCAAAAAAATATATTAATTACATTAATTATACTACTATTAAACTTGTCAATAATGCGGCTGTTAGCAAAAAATATTAAAATTTCTGTTAGCAAAAATATTAATTACATTAATTATATACCTAATATAACAATTTTTTGACCTGGATATGTATTTTTTTTATTTAATCATTTACTAATTATCAACAAGGGGGAATCCACCCACATCCAGTAGAAAAAACTAGATGTGGGCAGCCGGATTTTTGGACTGCTTTCCAACCGACAGGAACTGCTCCTGTTAGTTAGGCTTCACTTTACTATCTCAAGTTCCATTTTACCAAACAGCGGAAGGGATGAAATTTGGCTCAGTTCCGGACATAAGCCCAAATCCAGCTCCACTTCCCTGGAGCCAAACATGCCCTTAGTTCGCGGAATCTTCGAATTGGAAAAGAAAAGTGATTACTTTTTTATGTTTGGGTGCCAAAAAAATTGAGGAGGAAAGGAAAGTGATTTCCAATGGAAGGAAAATTAGAGGGGAAAGTGATTCCATTCATCCAAGCAAGGAATCACTTTCCTACATTGAAGTAATTACTTTCCTTTCCATATTCCTTGGCATTTCCAAACATCGAAAAGAAAAATCAATGGGAAATAAAATTTCCCAAAGGAAAGAAAATCAAATCTTTCCCTTCCATTCCGCGAACCAAACGAGGCATAGTGTTCTTTACTCATTAATGTTAATGCAGAATCAATGAATTATTTTGATTGTATCTATATAGTTTTTATGCAACAGAATCCATGAATTATTATGTTATGTCAAAATGACATATTTAACACCATGTATCATGTCCTTAATGTATAGGTACACTAGTGGATAACCCGTGCCATAATGCACGGACACGAACCCCGCCTTCTCAACGTAGGCGTGCAGGCACCGGACCAGCGCCAGGGAGTTCCGGACGGAGACACGGCCTCCGAACCCGGCCTTCTCGACGTAGGCGTGCAGGCACCGGGCCAGTGCCAGGGACCCGAGCCCGGCGGAGGCGGACACGGCAAAGATCACGGTGGCGGCGTTCGGGGCGGTGTGGGGCCTCATGGAGGCGAAGACGCGCAGGGCCGTCGCGGGGCGTCCGAGGACGGCGAGGCCAGAGATGGCGGCGGTCCAGGAGACGACGTCCATGTGCGGCATTCCGTCGAACACCCGCAGGACGTGGTCGACGGAGTCACGTCGGGAGTAGGCGGTGAGCAGGACGGTCTGCACGAAGGGGTCGGACCGGAATCCAAGGAGGAGGGCGTGTGCGTGGAGCGACCTGGCGGCGGCGGCGGCGGTGGTGGTGTTGAGCAGGGAAGTGAAGGAGTGAGGGTCGGGAGGGACGCGGCGGCGGAGCATTTGGGAGTAGATGGAGAGTGGGTCGCCGGAGATATGCGATGACGGCGTTGAAGGAGAAGGCGTTGGGGTTGGGGTTGGTCATGGCGGAGAAGAGGGAGGCGGCGAAGGAAGGGTTGGCGTCGACAGCGCGGTGGAGGATGCTGCTTGCGACGAATGGGTTGTGGAAGAGGCCGGCGACGACGGCGTGGGCGAGGATGGAGCGGAGGCGGCGGAGGGAGGGGCGGTGCAAGAGGAGGTGGAGGCAGTGGTGCCGTTGGAACAACCGGTTGCTCCGCACCCAACATGAGACCTCCTCCTCTCTTATAGAGAGGGGCAATTTCGTCCTTTCATCATCGTTGAACCAAAGCACATGGGTCGGACCAAAAATCCACTGTGCTTTATATTATAGACTAGTGGATAACCCGTGCCATAATGGCACGGATACGAACAACAGATCCGACGGCCGAAGGTCGCTCCACCTGTGCTGCTTCTTCTTTCCGGAGATTGATCCGACTGGACCACCACCTGGAGAAGGGTCGAGTGGCTTCTCTCCTGCCGAAGAATGCCTCCCAGAGATCCTCCGTGGTAACCTCACTGCCGCCGGCTGCTCCGGTTCGTGCTGCGGGTCGAGGCTAACGGCGAAGCTGGAGTTCCGGTTCTCCGTGACGGAGGGGAGGCTCTGCTGTCGCCGGCTCCGCCGCCGTTTGGAGGGACGTGAGGGAGAAGTTGGGATGCTGGGATGAACGTGCGGGAGAAGTTGGGACTTGTCCTTTTATTTATGTGGTAGAAACAAAAACAGTGAGTTGTCTATAATCTAAAAGCAAAAATGAGTTTTAGAGGGAGGGACAATTTAGTCCTTTCATCATCGTTGAACCAAAGCACATGGGTCGGACCAAAAACCCACTGTCCTTTATGTTATAGATTGTGTCTGATTGTCATGCGGTCCAAAAGAAACGTTCAGACCATAAATTCTTAAAGGAGACACCTGCTGATGCAGTAGCACAAGCAATCAATTTTGGCAAGTATTCAATCTAAAATAACTCACTTTTTTGTCCCATATTCTTGATATGAACTTCTTTGTAATCTTAATTAATGCAACTTCTAATTCTTCCAGGCCTGGATTTGGAGTGTAGAACTTTCTTCGAGAAACATCCCCTGTCAGTAGTAGAACATGGAAACATTCATGAGAGACATTGATAATGCACTCAGGAACCTATACATGGTACTAATGAGGCTTCGAAGTTTTGACGGCATGCTCTAGTTCAAATCTCTAGGACTATAATCCATATTCTCCAATGACCATATGAAACACAGTTTTAATATATTATTATGCATCAATTATTTATTGTTGTATCCCTACCGTATCGTGGTTTTTTTAACATTTCTGTGTCCCTACCGTGTCACTTACTGTATTCCTGTTATAATGTGTCATCTCTATATACATGCAGCATAGCTGATATATGTTGGTGTGGACCATTAACCTCAGACACTTCATGTGTGTGATGAAGATAGACTAGCTGACCTGATTCCCTATTATCTTTATCCAAAATTTGCCTAGACTTTTGTGCTTCTAAATGACTAACCGGTTGTTGATGCGTTATCAAACATCATTTAGCTGGAATATTATCTTTTATCATTTTAAATTTCATTTAGATTGTCGTTATCACTAAGATGAGCGTTTTTTCAGGTACTTTAGTTTCTCGTATAGGATATCAGCTGTTGCAAGGTTAGTGTTTTGGTACCTCTTTTTTTTGTCTGAAATTGGTGAAATTGTTGTGACATGTATACGAGGATTAGAGGTCCTGACATGATTCATATAGCACATGTTGGATTT
Source organism: Iris pallida (assembly GCA_029216955.1). NCBI lineage: Eukaryota > Viridiplantae > Streptophyta > Magnoliopsida > Asparagales > Iridaceae > Iris > Iris pallida. Next base: position 1,947,435 of record JANAVB010016199.1, on the reverse strand, counting down.
TTCTTCACTTGTCTTTCCTAAAATCTGCAAGAAAATAAAATTTAAATTAAAGGTTATCGGCCTCCAGGGAAGTCGTGTAGTGTCCCGCTCCTAGCGGTTCACTATGTAAGGCTTGTGGCTTGGCTAACTCGGTCGGAACCGAGTATTGGGGAAACTTACCGTCGGCATCGAATCGATCACGGACAAGTGCATAAGAACCTTTCCAATTGATGGATCGGTTTCTCTTGAAGTGCGTCCAAGAGTTTTCTCTGGATGTTTTGCTGCTGGTTTTGCTGCTTGGTTTTGATGGATGCTTTTCTGAATGATTTTCGATGATTTGATTCTTGCCCTTTTTCATCGATTTACATAGCATTCATTCTTGAGAATTCTGAGAGAAGAGAACACAACGAGACGGATTATTAATCAATCTTTTGGTGCCAATGCAGACTGACGCGTGACTGAAGGCTAAGCGTGCAAGTGTTCCTCTCTCTCTCGACGATTCTCTAACTTGGTGAGTGTGGATCTCTGTGGTGGTATTGTCCCTCTCGCTATTCCTTCATGCCAACTAAATAATTGTCTTGCAACATCCGTTGATCGATATCAAGATGCTAATGCCACAAGTCAATACCACTAAGATGCTAGAGATAGAACATTGAAATGAATTGATTACACTGCAATGAACAGAACATGGAAATGATTGAATTGATGCCTAGAATGATGGTTATGAAATGCTAAGAATGATCATGTTGCCTATTACTTCAAATATTCTATGCACACTGTGTATATCGAGTCGGACACACATTCGCCTGACCATGGACAACTTGTATACAAGGATTGAGCAATAATTTCCTCGAACGGTACAGGGGCGCCTGTACCGATTCGGCCTAGGAGGAAATAATGAAGTGCTTTGGGGAACATGAGTAATGCGAGGCATCATAGAGGCTAGCTCCCTACTGTGCTGTCATCTCATTATCTTGAAGTCCCAAATGCAAATGAATGAATGAAAGGAGTCCATATGGTTTAACAACACCAGTGGTCACATCGTGGAAATGTATGCTAATCAATGTCTTATGCAGGGGCGGTAAGTATATTATTATTATCCTGTATCTTATGCAGGAAAGCTGGATTCGGCCAATGGTAAAGTAAACATGGTGTTATGAACTACCATGTCATTTGAATTGTGATTTACTCTAAATGTTGCCTGTCCCTTATAAGTTCATATCTTTAAAATGCTTGTCATTAATAAAATGTTGGTTTAGCTGAGTGGGCCAACGGGGCTCACCAGCGCATTGTTATAATGTGCTGACCCCTCCTCCACAGGTACTGGAGAAGGCTCGGGCGCACATCGCAATTAAAGCTTTCTGAACTGCTGTTTCCTTTCAAGTTGTTTTCCCTAAAGACGCACAAAGTATTGCGGAGATTTCAAAGATAGCTGCTTATATTTCAAAGTACTAAAGGGGCGTGATGTATGGAACGGGAAATTATTTCATGGCAGCCTATCAGTTGTACTTCTTTTTATGAATCAATGTAGCCGAAATGGCATTTCAAATATTATCGAGAAAAGTTGTATTCTGACTACAATTATGAATAAAATGAGTATTTCTTCTTCCTATATTGTGTATCAATGTTTCCGCAACTGTGGCTTACTTCAAATGTTTCAAAATGATATAAATGTGCAATGTTCTAGCCTTGTACAAGTGCAACTCCAGACTTGTACAGCATCACGCCTTAGCGAGGACGATCGATTCGGCGTGAATCGAAGCAAAGCGAGCGATTCCCCGAATCGGGGCGTGACAAGTTGGTATCAGAGCCAGGTTGTGGCAGAGTTCCCCGATGTGTTTCCGGACGAGATACCTGGGATGCCGCCGGATAGAGAAATTGAATTCACAATTGATACATTTCCGGATACTCGTCCGATATCTAAAGCGCCGTACAGGATGGCTCCGGCAGAATTGAAGGAACTAAAGGTGCAGCTACAAGAATTATTAGACCGGGAATACATTCGTCCAAGTGTATCTCCATGGGGAGCTCCAGTGTTGTTTGTAAAGAAGAAGGATGGAACGATGCGGCTATGCATCGATTACAGAGAACTGAATAAGGCAACCATCCGTAACAAGTATCCTTTGCCAAGGATAGATGATCTATTCGATCAGCTACAAGGGGCGACCGTGTTTTCAAAAATCGATCTTCGTTCAGGATATCATCAGTTGAAGATCAGACCCGAAGATGTTCCTAAGTCAGCATTCCGTACGAGATACGGACACTATGAGTTTTTGGTCATGCCATTCGGCTTGACTAATGCTCCAGCAGCCTTCATGGATTTAATGAATAGAGTGTTTCGACCATTCTTAGACAAGTTTGTTGTTGTGTTCATCGATGACATCTTGATCTACTCAAAGGATAGGGAGACTCATGTCGAGCACTTGAGAGAAGTACTTCAGACGCTGCAGGACAACCAGCTCTATGCAAAACTAAGCAAGTGCGAATTTTGGATGAACAGCGTGTCGTTCCTTGGACATGTTGTTTCGGCGGAAGGTATTGCCGTCGACCCAAAGAAGATTGAGGCAGTGGTGGACTGGAAGCAGCCTGCATCAGCTAGTGAAATACGGAGTTTCCTTGGTTTAGCCGGGTACTACCGTAGATTTGTGAAGGACTTCTCGAGAATCGCCTCGCCTTTGACTCGCCTGACTCAGAAGGGAGTCGTATTTAAGTGGACGAACGACTGTGAGAGTAGCTTCCAAGAACTCAAGCAGCGGCTCGTCACGGCCCCAATTTTAGCACTTCCGGAAGGCTCTGAGGGATTTCAGATCTACAGTGACGCGTCGGAACTTGGTTTGGGATGTGTTCTTATGCAACATGGGAAGACCATATCTTATGCTTCGAGACAACTCAAACAGCATGAGAAGAATTACCCAACACATGATTTGGAACTGGCGGCGATTGTGTTCGCATTGAAATTGTGGCGACACTATCTCTATGGTGTGTCCTGCGAGATCTTCACGGATCACAAAAGCCTGAAATATATATTCACACAAAAGGAATTGAATTTGAGGCAGCGGCGCTGGTTAGAATTGATCAAGGACTATGACTTGACAATCTCTTACACGCCGGGTAAAGGGAACGTGGTAGCTGATGCCTTGAGTCGGAAATTTGTTGGGTCCCTAACAATAGCAAAAGAGGTACTACGGGATCTTGAAGAGATGGGCATCGAGTTCAGGATCCGTCCGCAGAATGTGCAGTTGGCTCAGTTACAACTTGAGCCGAGTCTCCAGGGAAGGATTAAGATTGCTCAGAAGGATGACCCATTTCTGCAGAAGATACGCGAGTTGATTCTAGCAGGAAAGGCGTCAGACTTTACCGTTGAAGATGACACTATTCGTGTCAAGGGAAGATTGTGCGTCCCTAAGGACGAGAATATCAGGAAGGAAATACTGACCGAGGCTCATTTCGCGAAGTATTCCTTGCATCCGGGAGGCACGAAAATGTATAAGGATCTACGTTCAACCTTTTGGTGGCTTGGTATGAAGAAGGATGTGGCGCTATTCGTGTCACAGTGCATGGATTGTCAGCGTGTAAAGGCCGAACATCAACGGCCAGGCGGAGAACTACAAAATTTGGCTATTCCACTGTGGAAGTGGGATAATATCTGTATGGATTTTATAGTTGGCTTGCCAAGAACTCAGAAGGGAAATGATGCGATTTGGGTTATCGTGGATAGATTAACCAAGTCGGCACATTTCATTCCAATAAAAGTTACATGGAGAGTAGAACGGTTGGCTCAGATCTACATAAATGAAATTGTCAGATTGCATGGGGTGCCAGCTTCTATAGTGTCGGATAGAGATGGAAGATTCTTGTCGCGATTTTGGATAAGTCTACACTCGGCAATGGGCACAAAGTTGAACTTCGGTACGGCTTACCATCCGCAGACTGATGGTCAGACAGAGAGAGTAAATCAGATCCTTGAGGATATATTGAGATTGTGCGTGCTCGACTCGAAGACAAGTTGGGACGCGCATCTCGCACTAGCAGAATTTGCCTATAACAACAGTTATCAGGCAAGTATCCAAATGGCCCCGTACGAAGCCTTATATGGACGGAAATGTCGATCACCAATATGCTGGGATGAAGTCGGTGAACGGCAAGTGCTCGGACCAGAACTTGTGGAACAGGCCGTCGAGAGGATTCGCTTAATTCGAGAAAGACTTAGAGTTGCTCAAAGTCGACAAAAGAGTTATGCGGATGTTCATCGACGACCTTTGGAATTCACAGCAGGCGATCATGTCTTCTTGAAGGTCACACCCATGCGAGGTGTGATGCGGTTTGGGATGAAAGGAAAGTTAAGCCCGAGATTCGTCGGACCATTCGAGATTTTGGAGAAGGTAGCCTCAGTGGCTTATCGACTTGCACTACCTCCGGCTCTGGCTGATGTGCACGATATCTTCCATGTATCTCAACTTCGGAAGTACGTGCATGATCCAAGTCACGTAGTGAATTTCGACCAGCTGCAGCTGAGCGCTGACCTATCCTACACTGAAGAGCCTGTCCAGATTTTGGACAGGAAAGAGAAAGTTTTGCGGAATCGGGCAGTGTCTCTAGTCAACGTGCTATGGCGGAACCATGCTGTCGAGGAGTCGACATGGGAATTAGAGGAAGAGATGCGAGTGAAGTACCCCTCGCTGTTTGATAATTTTGAGGTAGGACCTTTGCTTTAAGTTTCGAGGACGAAACTTTTTCTTAGTGGTATATTATGTAGTGTCCCGCTCCTAGCGGTTCACTATGTAAGGCTTGTGGCTTGGCTAACTCGGTCGGAACCGAGTATTGGGGAAACTTACCGTCGGCATCGAATAGATCACGGACAAGTGCATAAGAACCTTTCCAATTGATGGATCGGTTTCTCTTGAAGTGCGTCCAAGAGTTTTCTCTGGATGTTTTGCTGCTGGTTTTGCTGCTTGGTTTTGATGGATGCTTTTCTGAATGATTTTCGATGATTTGATTCTTGCCCTTTTTTATCGATTTACATAGCATTCATTCTTGAGAATTCTGAGAGAAGAGAACACAACGAGACGGATTATTAATCAATCTTTTGGTGCCAATGCAGACTGACGCGTGACTGAAGGCTAAGCGTGCAAGTGTTCCTTTCTCTCTCGACGATTCTCTAACTTGGTGAGTGTGGATCTCTGTGGTGGTATTGTCCCTCTCGCTATTCCTTCATGCCAACTAAATAATTGTCTTGCAACATCCGTTGATCGATATCAAGATGCTAATGCCACAAGTCAATACCACTAAGATGCTAGAGATAGAACATTGAAATGAATTGATTACACTGCAATGAACAGAACATGGAAATGATTGAATTGATGCCTAGAATGATGGTTATGAAATGCTAAGAATGATCATGTTGCCTATTACTTCAAATATTCTATGCACACTGTGTATATCGAGTCGGACACACATTCGCCTGACCATGGACAACTTGTATACAAGGATTGAGCAATAATTTCCTCGAACGGTACAGGGGCGCCTGTACCGATTCGGCCTAGGAGGAAATAATGAAGTGCTTTGGGGAACATGAGTAATGCGAGGCATCATAGAGGCTAGCTCCCTACTGTGCTGTCATCTCATTATCTTGAAGTCCCAAATGCAAATGAATGAATGAAAGGAGTCCATATGGTTTAACAACACCAGTGGTCACATCGTGGGAATGTATGCTAATCAATGTCTTATGCAGGGGCGGTAAGTATATTATTATTATCCTGTATCTTATGCAGGAAAGCTGGATTCGGCCAATGGTAAAGTAAACATGGTGTTATGAACTACCATGTCATTTGAATTGTGATTTACTCTAAATGTTGCCTGTCCCTTATAAGTTCATATCTTTAAAATGCTTGTCATTAATAAAATATTGGTTTAGCTGAGTGGGCCAACGGGGCTCACCAGCGCATTGTTATAATGTGCTGACCCCTCCTCCACAGGTACTGGAGAAGGCTCGGGCGCACATCGCAATTAAAGCTTTCTGAACTGCTGTTTCCTTTCAAGTTGTTTTCCCTAAAGACGCACAAAGTATTGCGGAGATTTCAAAGATAGCTGCTTATATTTCAAAGTACTAAAGGGGCGTGATGTATGGAACGGGAAATTATTTCATGGCAGCCTATCAGTTGTACTTCTTTTCATGAATCAATGTAGCCGAAATGGCATTTCAAATATTATCGAGAAAAGTTGTATTCTGACTACAATTATGAATAAAATGAGTATTTCTTCTTCCTATATTGTGTATCAATGTTTTCGCAACTGTGGCTTACTTCAAATGTTTCAAAATGATATAAATGTGCAATGTTCTAGCCTTGTACAAGTGCAACTCCAGACTTGTACGGCATCACGCCTTAGCGAGGACGATCGATTCGGCGTGAATCGAAGCAAAGCGAACGATTCCCCGAATCGGGGCGTGACAAGTCGTGCATGTAGCACTGTCCTAAGAATTAATCCGGATCTATGTGCAGATTTTGTCCGAATGCTCCTAGTGATAAAATTTCCACTCTACCGGAATCTCCTTGCCGTACACGACGTAGAGAGAGTGACCCTCGACTTAGCTCAGCCCAGAGTAACAAAAGAAAACGAAAAGCTTTGAAAACAAGAATTTTGAAGACGGTTTTTGTAAGGGATTTTGTGTCCCGAGATGAAAGAGAACCTCAATATATATAGGCTTTATTTTGCCAACGGATGGGAATAAAGGAGAGATTTAATTAGCCTATTAAGGCTGAACGTTACAAACGTTACAACACATGAGAAAAATATGATTCATTGAATCTAGACATCAATTCAAATATCCAACCGTTAAAGAATTTAATATTATAACGGTCAGAAGTATTAAGGAGGAGCAAAAAATGTTTTAGGGTCTCGGCCCGAACCCGAAGAGGAAATCGAATCGGCATTCGGCGCCCACAGATGTGGACACGTAGCCGCATCCGTTACCCGAACCGAACAAAGTCGAGCCGGGCGACGGCGGTGGCGCGCGCGTGTGGCCCATGGGACTCCCACACAATAGTTCAATGAAGCAAAAGGAGGCAAAGTAATATATACACACTCATCCCTTATGTTCATGTCGATGTGGGACTATAGGGAAAGAGGGGAAGTTGGTTTTTGCTTTAGAAGCAGCACCACCACCACCAACCTCCCCCTCCCCCCCCCCCAAAAAAAAAAAAAAACCAAGTTCCAAGATAATAGAAGAAAAGAAGATAAGATAAGAATAAGAGAATTTTTGGACAGTTGAATACTATGCATAAATGAGATGGACTACAGCCTTGAATCTCACGTAGTGACTATTATCTTTGTCTGAAGAAGAGCTTGATGGACTGCGCCTTGAATCAATCTTCTTATACCAGATTCAGAAAATAGTACACATAGTATGCTAGAGGTACTTGGGTCTATCAGATGGCACGTTTGGTTGGCCATGCGCACTTTTTCATATTCATGAGAGTTGTCAAGGATCGCCCTGTCCTATAGTCGCGACCTCTCATATAGGTAAGTCCTCAAGGGTTGGTGATAGGAATCAACCCTGCATATCATGCTTGGACTTATTAAGAGTTTATACTCACCCTATCCATATCACACAAGGAACACTGTCACCATCGGGATGTGGTATTAATGTACACATGTATAGCCTCTTGGACTTTTATTTTAAGAGAATTTAATCTCAGGGTCAGTGTTCCATAATAATCACCTAGTCCAGCTTGTTCCTACCTATTGAACCAGCTTCTTGGGATCTCCAGTCAAATTCGGTTGGGTTGCCACTGCTGGTGACTAAACTATGGGCTGAATCCAATCCCCCTCGATGATTCTAGGATCAATGTCCTAGACAGACCCTTCGTCAAGTGGTCTGCAAGGTTCTTTTCTGATTTTATGGTAGACCTCTCACCATCGTCTGCTGGGCCAGAGCGATGCGATCGTGTCTCAATCACTATCCTGGAGACAGATCAAATAAGGAATCAATACTGAGATAGAAACGATAATTCAAGGAAGGATAATTATTCCAAGGAAGCAATCTTCAACATGAATTTAGATGGCAGGAATTCAGTTAAGAGTTTTTTCTAATATGATTGAGTACCTCAAAATAATCATAATCCTACTGCAGGCTGTAGTGATACTCTAGTTCGAATACCACTACACAAACTCGACCTACATGGGCCACCACTAAAAACGTGTCACGACCCGCACCCACTGTGAGGGTACGAGTACGTAACAGCGCCCAGCCTATGCCGCAGTGTCGGCGGTAGAACGTTATTCTAGGTCATGAACTATAACTAACACAATATAAAATACTCTCCAACTGGAGGCCAAGTCACAGAAGGTACAACTCAATCACAATCTAGAGGTAGAATATAGCACGATGGAATAGATAAGGAAATCCTCAAAACTGAGGTACAAACAGAAGTGAAATAAATTAAAGTTAACAAATACCAGTCTCAACATCTCCATAAATATACAACTCTGAAATCAAAGACAACAATTAACATGAAAAGAAAGAACAATCTAGACTATCTATACTATGCATGGGTATCATCCTCAGCAGCTGCCTGAACCTCCCAAGGGTCCAGGTCGCGAGTGTCATCTAGGCAAGCTCCATATTAAGGGGTACATGGTTCCTCATTATCCTCTGTAAAATTTTCAAAAGGTCCAGTCAGGACGGGAGCGAGCACAATACATCTCACGCAGATCATAACATGTTAGAAAATATAAATATGCAAGAGAGTACGATACATGAAACTGAAAGAATGTACATGATGTAAAAGAGAGAACTATAATGGAAATATCTACTATAAGTTGAGAACTAGCAGTGACTAGTGATATAGAGTACAAAGTCGACATGTGAACGGCTGAAATTGCACATGAATATACTAAAGAGGCTCACATGGTTATACTACTTTGAAATTGTTCACATGACTATTTATACTCTCCCATATCCCAATCAATACACAAGGATCCAGACAAGTTATGTTACGCACATAATTTTCACATGAAAGCCCATAGATGGATGTACATGAAGTATACATGGGGGTTCAGAACTGAGTGCACATGAATTTCATATGAAGGCCCATGAAGGGTACACATGAAGTATAGGTTATATATAAAATACATGAGAAACATGATCGAACATGAGAGCACATGAGAGTACACGAGCGTGCATGAACGAACATGAAGCACATGAGAAACATGAATAACATGAGAGCGAGGAATACATGATGTACATGAAACACATGACATGAAGTATCCGATGCTCCCGAGGGGGATAATATCTCAATGTAGGGATCCATATAGTACCAATCCGTGATAATATCGTGACAGCATCAAATAAGGTAATCTAGAGCAGGAATATAATCCTAAGCAAGTTATGAAATGATTATAGAATGTACTCGCCTGTAGCACCCAGTTTCTAAAATGAGGGTAATTTTGAAATTTTGTAATTATAATTATTTAATAATGATATTTAAACCATGTTATAATTTTTGGTGATTTTTAGTTAATTTAAAACTATTTAAAACCACGACTTGTGATTTTGATGTTTTGCTAGTACAACCTTAGAGATTACTTAGCCTAGAGACTAACCATGATCATATGAGCCTAGTCATAGGTTTAGAACATCAAGTTAGGGCTTTTTAGCCTAAGGGGTATTTTGGTAATTTACTAGGAATTATTAGATTTATGTGAATTATTATTATTTAATTATTGTCATGAGAGCCCCTAACCTAGTTTACCCTAATCTAGAGGTTAGCCACTAACCTAGAGACTAGTGGATGGATATTACATATTAGTCAAGGTAGAAAAATATCTAAGATATTTACATATGTCATATTTTCCTTGAAACCCTCAAAAGATCTCAACTTTGGCACCAAATTCCTTGCCTTCACCTTGAAGGAAGGCAAGAGGACACCCCCCTTGCCATGGCCGGCCAAGGGCACCCCCTATCACTACCCCTTCCTATATAATCATATCAAACCCTTTACATACAAATTTACATGTTTTAAAACCTAGAAATTCCCCTTTCCATCAAACCTTCATAACTTTTTCAAATTAGCTCTAAATTCACCCAAGTCTTTTGCATTGGGACCCTACAACATTGAGGGTGCTAAGGGAAGCTAGCAAGCAAGGACACAAGGCCATTTGTAACATCCAAGTGGAAGGACACCCCCCTACTAGCTTGATTTCTATTGGGATTGCACCAATAGGTAAATACCCTCATACATAGTTAATATTCTGTTTTCTCTTCATGAATGCATGCATCTAGGTACCATGGACCTGTAGGCCAAGTTTGGTAGGAAGTAGGTTTGATTTGGTGTCCGTATCGGACACGTATCCATGTTTAAAAAACTGTGTTTGTTGAAATGCCACAAAAAATGAATTTTGGTTAATTGTAAAACAAATTACATGTGTGTGTAGTCCTAGACTTGCTGATCACAACCATACCTGATTGAACACGTTTTGGGTCCATTTTCGTGTCCAAATCGGACACGAACCCACAGCACTGACACTGCACAGGGGTTCGATTAATCCCCTGCTACCCGACCCTAATTTCTCCCTCATCATGCTACATAGACATGTGCCACTTGGCACAAAGGTGGGGGCAACCTCTGACAGCCCCCCCTCAAATATCACGGTCTCTCGTGTCGTGTCGAGAGAGCTCTGACACGAACACGGGTTTTATACTGCACTGTGCGCACTGCACAGAGCACACTTCGAGCGTGTCGTGTCGCACGGACATGCCATGTGGACACCACATGGTGACACGAGCGTGTAGCCCATCCCTTGGCGTACACATAGATACGAGCACGAGAAGTGTCGTGTCCTGTGTCGCGTACACGAGACGCTGGAACACGTGCATGACGCGACCTGAAACACACGTATCAGTCGTATTTTCTCGACTGATACGGACCTCGTGTCGTGTCCTGAGGACACGTGGACACGGTACAGGAACTTCGACACCTAGACCAACCCTAGGCGAACCTACACACGTGTGCACGAGACCTATGGACACTTGTGTCGTGTCCTACACTCGTGTGCACCTCTGTACGACACTGTCACTGCACACACTTACCCGAATTGATATTTTCACTCTTGGACACGTTGTGTCGTGTCGTGGTGGACTCCTAGGGACCCCTACGACACGTATACATATGGGGTTAGGCTTACCAACCATTAGATTAGGGTATTAGCTAGGTTTTTGGGTTTGATTTAGGTTTTTCCCCAAACCCAGTTAACTGCACAGTATTCCCAGTTTTAGTGTATTTCCAGATTTTGTAAATTGAGTTTTGAATTGATTTTTATGTATATATACATGCGTATTTATGTATATATACACTGTATATGTATGTATATATGTATATGAGTGTGTGGGTATATGTGTATGTGTATGTGAGTGTATATATGTGTATATATAGGTATGTATAGGTGTGTGTATATATATATGTAATGCGTGTGTGTGTTTGTGTGGTCGCAATCTCAGATTTTCTGAGTTTAACCCCCTCCCTTGCTGTCTTGACACCCACAAACACCCATAACCCTAAACCCCTTAACCCTAATCCTAACCCTAACCCTTCACTCCCTTTTACTCTCTCTCAATATATATATGTTATGATATATATATATATATATATATATATATATATATATATATATATATATAGTGTATGATATATATATGTGATATATTTTGTTATATATGTATGTATACATATAGTAGGTTATGCATATTAATATTGTATATATATAATGGCTATATATATTGTATACATATGGTAGTGTCCTAGATACACTAGTCTATGGCTAATAAGAGGTTGCCCTATACTTGGCCTAATTGGCTCTTGAATGGTTGACCTAGGTAGCCTTGTTGACCATTGTTGACTAAAGTCAACTATAGGTCAAACCTTGACCTAATTGACCTAGAAATGGCTTGGATGGACTTTAAAGGGCTTGATGACTAAGGTTTGACTAAACCCTAGACTATTAAACTAGTTGATTTATGTTTGACCATATGGTTATGAGGATAGTCCTATGTAATTTAAGATATGTATGGGATTAAGTGGGATAATTAGGAGTTGTGTCATGATTTGGGTTAGCCTTATAGAGTTGACATATAGAGTTGACCCTTGACCTAAAAAACCTTAGTTAGTCTAAGTTTGACCTAGATTTGACTAACCTTGACTTGCTTGACCTTGTTTGACTTAGTTGACTCCTTATGACCTATTATGACTTAAGTTGACATAGTTTGACTATTAGAGTTGACCAAGTTTGACTTTGGCCTAGATTGACCTAGAATTATGTAGTATGCATTGTATACTCTATTTTTCACCATTGTGGATATATTGTGACCTGTTTTACTCTAAATAGGACTCTGTGACACCAGTTCGGACATCTATTCATATCAGTCATACAGGATGACAGGCGAGTACATTCTCTGATCATTTCATACTTGTTAGGACTTATATTCTTGCTCTAGATTACTTTACATGATGCTGTCACGTCATTATCACGGATTGGTACTATATGGATCTTGTCATGCGATGTTATCTCCCTCGGGGTGTATTAGATACAGTTGTCATGTGCTTTTTACAACCATCTTGTATTTCATGTACACCGCTTTCATGTATACTCTTGTGCAATCTTGTACTCTCATGATCACGTGAGCAAACATGATAAAAACCTCTTGTACAAGGTAACGTAACTTGACTGGATCGTTGTGTATTAATTGGAAAGGGTAAGTAGGAAATGGTTATGTGATCAAAATCCCATCTTGTGAAATCTTATGAAATCACGTATATGTCCATGGTACACTCACGTATGATGGAGTTACCCTTGCATTGTCCTAACCCGTTATATAACCATCTCATGCTCTAAATCACAGGTTACCTACAGTTCTTACTTATCATTTATATAGATATTTCCAGTTATCAAATCTCTCTCGTTTTTATATATATTTCTTTACAGTCCATGTATCTTACTATTTGCATGCTTTACATTTCCCAACATGATATGAACTGCGTGAGATCTATTGTGCTCGTTCCTGTCCTGACTGGATCTGTTAAAAATATTACAGATAATGATGGTGACTGTCCTACCTTCTATGGGACACATGAGGGTGACCTTCAGGAGCTTGAGTAGCATCTAGCTCAGTAGAGGGTGCCTAGTCTAGTCTAGTGTTTGTAGTTTTCAGTTTGTATCGGATTGTTCCGATTGTTAGTTGTGACTTAGTTATATTTCAGGTCTTGTATCCATTTGTGTTGGACATCTACTTTGTGTGGTGTGATAACTCTATTTATATTCAGTTTCTTTCTTTTATCTGATTCCATATCATGCTCTATCTTTCCTAGACTTGTGTTTAAGATATATAGTTGAGATGTTATGTTATACCTCCGTGCAGAGATGACAGGTTTATATATCTTGTTGTTAGATGTTATAAATGACCTATACAGCGTTCTACTGCCGACACTGCGGCGTAGGCTGGACGTACCCACGTTCTCGTGCCCCTAATCAGGGTGCGGGTCGTGACATCGCCTGGTATCTGAATATCTGTGAGAATATACTGTCCGAGATGAGGTATCTGACTCCTATTTAGAGCAACACAAGTCAAGACATATAAGGAGAGGATAAATGAAATGTACAATGCATCTTCATGCTTTCTAGGTCAATCTAGACTAAAGTCAGCATTTGGTCAACCCTAGTCAACTACACTAGTCAAACTAGGTCAACTAGGTCAAGTCCTAGCCCAAACAAGTCTAACAAGTCTCACTAGGCCTAACCAAGCCTAGGTTACCACATAGACACAACACAAGGCTAACACAAACAAAGTAAAACAATGTGAACCACACCAAGGCATACATATATACCATATAGGTATATGTATTTACCACACATAGGGCTATTGCCTATAATTAGTAATATATATACATTACATATAGGGAAGCTATATATTTACATATATATTTCATATACAAGCATCAACTTATATATATTTACATACTACATTATTCATGCATATCTTGTATTACCTTACATACAACATACATGTATACCTTGTATATTTCCAAATCTCAAGCCAATACCTCAGCACCATATAATCTCAGGAATTGAAATACAACCCAAATATAACATATAACTGAACTCATACCCAATTATCTCAAAAAATTGATATAATCTCACAAGGATAACTCTCAACCTAACCCCATCTATCAACTCAAGGAGACTGAACTAACATCCCCACAAATCCATCTCAAAAACTGAGTACAACACAACCTACAACCCACACCATAACTGATCCCAATATAAACATTCAAATGTATCTATCAAACTCATGAAACTGAACCCAAACCCTCATCCAATATCTCAGGAAAGAAACTGAGTTCACACTCAGATTTCAGGAATGAATCAAAACCCACACACACACTCAATCTCTGGTAAAAACCCAACTGACACCAACAAAACACTAACACAAAATATCCTAACCAATACACTAATTTACTTAGACACACATACAAAAACACATATACATACCACACTCGATCAAACACACCAACACTCATGTACACATCACAGCACAAAGGCTGCACACCCTCACAAGGAATGGCCAAATGACCTATGCTACAACTGCTTGCATTGCTATGAAATGCAAGCCCAAATACACTCTGACATGTGACATTTCCAATACACTCTCATAACTTCCAAATCTCTGAATACTAACCCAAAAGTCCCATGCTCTGATACTTGCAAATGTCAACCTGCAGCCTACTGCTATAGTACAAGCTCGAGCTCCTCCCAAATCCTAATTCCTGGTACAAACTAATACCAAAACTCCTAAGTCTAAATCCCCAAGGATAAGTGCCAAAATAATGACCAAAGATACATAAACCCCATCACTCAACTCCATAATTCACATCAAAAATCTGAAATGGACAGGGGGGTCTACTGCTACTGCTACTACTATCACTCACTTAGATACTAGGTGAAAACCAAACTCAGTGAATGGTCAGACAGAACAAGTATAGGCAGTGAGTGCAGTGATGACTAGCATGTCAACAAGTAGCCATGTGTCCAAGCAAACGTGTCCAGTGGTGTGCAAGCAAGTCAAAGTGTGTGTCAAGGAAGTGTCACAGCCTAGGCAATGCAAAAGGGTACAGGCTTATGCTATCATGCAATAGCTAGTGTATCAGAATAAAGTCAAGTGCCAAGTGTCAATGAAGTGTCATTAGAGTGCCTGAGTGTGTCAAGTGGTGTCAGGCATAAGTGTACAACAAGGTATCCTACACTAATGAAATGCTAATTGAAAGAAATGGAAATTGAACATATAAGTGGTCGACTGATACATCAAATGATCTGATACTCAATTTCATGAACTGCATACCAATTGTATACAACCTGAACCAAAGTGCCATGTGTCTAGTCAAGGTCCAAAATGTGTCCAAGCAGTGTCTGTGCAATGTCATAGTGTAAGTGTACAGAATATCAATGAGTCGCATGAATCAGAGAAGTGGTGCGCTCGACTGGCTCGAACGAGATCTGTGGTCATAACCACAGTTCGAATACAAACTCAAACCAAACACAACCTCCTAGTCCACGTGTCTGTCATGGGGGCTACCCAATCATGTCACTAGCACAGGATATTACATCGTGTCCAGCACGCATGGACACAACAATAGCAGGGGATGCTATAGTGCAGCGCAACTGTGCACAGGCAATCCTCGTACTAAAGTATCGACCTAGATAGGACACGACATGTGAGTCCTCGTGTCTCGTGGTCTTGTCCCAAGGTAGATTAGGTCTAGGTGAACGTGTCCAATAGCCTGCATCGTGTCCAAGTGCATTGTGTCGTGTGATGTAAACACGTGTTAGTGCGCGTTTTGTGACAGTGTGCACTTAGTACGTGTCCAAATACGGGCACAATTTCTCCCCGTGTCATGCATCATATGCTCCCAAATCTTGGGAGCATAGTGTCAGTAATTTCCCCAACACTTCCCCAAAATCCCACGTGTCCTCGTGATCTGTGTGAGGAGAACGAAGGGTCGGGCAGCAGAACACTGCCCGCGCCTGTGCAGTGACAAGTTCGTGCCAGTGCTGACACGACACGACACAAAATAGGACTCAGTCATGGGGGAAATTAACATACATATATAAAACAACAATTTCATTCAAACACTTTTCAAAAATAACAAACTAAATTCCTTTGAGGCATTTCCACAAACACCTAGGACTAGATGTTGATACGTGTCCGATATGGACACCAAATGGACACGATTTCTAACCAAATTTGAGGAACAGCTAGGAGAAACCTAGATCTAGACTATGATGCAAAGAAATCAGAATATTAGCACAATTTGTGGACTTTTACCTATAGGTGCCAATAGCAAGAAAAGCCCCAAATTAGAGTGTTCCTTCTTACTAGCTCGGATCCCCAAATTGCTCAAAATCTGGGATTACTCTCCATAAACAGAAAATAGGAGAGTATTAGGCTCTAATGTAAGAAACTAGAGTTAAAAAGGAATTAAAATGGGAAATCTATAAATTGGGGAAGAATGGCCATACCTTTCTTTTTCCTATGTGTTCATTCAATACAAAAGAGGCAAGAACTAAATGAGAAGCATATTATAGGGAGGGGAGCCCTAGTAGCTAGTCATAATGAATAGAAATTAGGGTTAGGGTTTAGTTTAGTGGGCTTTGGCCTAATTTGAATGGTCATGGAAATCAAGTCATGAGTCTCAAGTCATTGAACCTAATCATTAATCCTCCTATTTCAAACTTGATCCTAAGTGACCTAACTTGGGTTGACTTAAGTTAGACTTGTGTCTCACCATGCTAATCAACTTACCATAACCAGGGTCAATATCTAGGTTAGTCTCTTAAGTCACAACTAGTAAAAGTCAAAATTAACAATCATCAATCCAATAAATAAATCAATAATTCTAATAAGTCAAAATGACCAAATTACCCCTAGGCTAAAAATGATAAATAAAAATTCCAATCACATGGTTAGGATATAGGGCAGACAGTCTCTAGGGTTTTACTAGCTGCACATCAAAATCACAAGTCATGATTTTTAAATAGTTTTAAAATGATTAAAAAATTATCAAAAATCATATTACGATTTAGATATCATAATTAAATAATTAAAACCACAAAATTTCAAAATTACCCTCATTTAAAAAACTGGCTGTTACAAGCTTAGCTACAATCCTTCGCTAACAGGTGGCGCAGACTGGTGATGACTTCACATAATCATAGCTTCAACGACGCAGACCTCTGCTTCGACCCAAAAGCTCAACCCCCTTCACCAAAGACTTGGAAAACACCATTGCATCCAACACAAGTCCGCCTGCCGCTCCAAAAGCACAGTAACTGAGTTAACCTGAAGCACAGCCTACTCGTCGCCCTAAAGTACATTGACTTTACTATTCGAAATATAGCCTACTCGTCGCTCAAACGCACAGAGGCTCCATCGTCTTCGAAACATAGTCCACTCGTCGCCTGAAAGTGCAGAGGCTCTGTTGTATCCAGAAGAATAGTCTACTCGTCGCACCAGAAGTGCAACAGCACTAAGACCTCGCTAGAGGCGCTGGTTGCATGGTCCCAATTGGTTTGTTTAAACTGCCACTCTCAAATATAGGATAGAGGTTGATCATATTGATAAGTGCAAATATCTTATCAATTGGTTTAAAACTCAGATAAGGACAAAGTTTGCTCTTTTAATAAAGGTCGTATCAAGTCAGTTTGTTTAAACTGATAGCCTTCAGAAGATCAAACAGAATCCTACTCTGAAATAAAATCCAAGATCTACTCTGCTTCATCTAAATAGAGGTTTTCCATCAATAGACACGCGCTACGTGTCTCCTCCTTCGGTTATTTTTATAACCACCCGAGATCTCGATAGAGGGGAATCTCGACGTCCGCCACGTGTCAGCTCAGTAGAAGCCTACACCGTGCAATGACGGCAGATTCCTTCATATCTTAAATCTGAGTGCACATTGCATATGTGCCCCCTTTTCCATATAAATTGAAGGAGTTTTTACTTCAACAAAAAAAGAAGGGAAGGAGGACACACACAAAGAGGAAAGAAACAGAAGTCAAAAGGCAGAGCTTCAAAGTCTTCAACTCCGATATCATCTTCAAAGTCTTCATCTCCACCATCACGCATTTGCAGAATTCTTGTACTTAGATTTCCTCGCATAAGAATCGATTGTACCTTTTTTCAAGTTCAATAAACAAAAAGTTCGTATAACCTTTTGTGATGTCGAACAACAAACAATATGTAACCCACCGTCGTGCAACCTACTGTAGAATTCCTATCCAATCGGACCTTCAACGACAAAAACGGACGCTGGAAACACACAGTGAGACATATAAATAAAATATCCATACAACATAAACAAATATCAAATATCATCCAAATAAAGTAATACAATGCTAGGGAGATAACATGCATCATAAATAAAGTACTTCAACACCAATAAATCACTATGTACACCAATTAAATATCTATACGACACAAATTAAACTGAAATCACTACAAATAAAATTAATGATATGACGGTAGTCCCTGCTCACGCATACGTTCGAGGACGTTAGAAGGAATCTTACTCAACAAGTCAGGCAGTAGTGAACTAAATGACTCCAGTGGCAATAAATCGAGAAGCCTTACCGTGCATCATTCGATATAATAGGGACGCCAGCCGTAGTGGGAGAAGATGCACCAAAAGCACCACCGGGTGGAGCAGAAGTACTAGAAGGACCAGCTATCATAGCACCAGAAGGACCAGCTATCGTGGCGCTAGGAACAAAGGGAGGAGCAGGAACACCGGAATAACCATGTGCCTTGGTGGCCTGAATGCTACTCATTGCCTCATGTAGGCTCGATACTTTGGCCTACGATGTGGTCATTGTCAAAACCATCTAGCGTATCATTTTCGGCCGTGCTACAGCAGAAGACGCCGACAGTAGTGGTCTCGAATACACCGACAACTACGACACCAAAGAGCCGATGCCGTAGATGCGTTCGTCCTTCCTTCTCCAACCAGTGGCCTGTATAAATAGGTCGTTCTTTCAAGCGGCCATGGAAAAGGAAGTAGTTGCAAGCGATTACTCGGCGACACTCTCGGTCACCCCATCTGAAGTTGCCAGAGTGGCACTCTCAGTCTGCAAAAACTGGAACACAGCCCATCCAATGACCCATATTATTCTAACTTATAATCTAAATTATAATACCTAATATTATTCTAACTTATAATCTTAATTAAATTACTTACAACAATCTTGTGGGCCTTTTTGTCCACGTAGCTCCCGTCCTCCCTCCTCTTGTGTGTATAATCAAAAATATCGATGATGCTGATACTAAAGGGATCTCTCTACTTCTTTACAGCTTCTGCGCTTGTGTACGAAATATTAAGGATGTGAAGTAGCTTGATAATTATGTTATTGAACTATATAGTGGAAACATTTAATTACTTAGAAATAACTTACTAGGTTTCGATGGTGCATAGCAATGGGGATCGATCCCCAGTATGCAAACTCGTACGAGGGCGCGCCTTCTTTCCTTGCTCTGACCTCTTCTTGAAAGCAAGAGTCTCAAGCTCCTTCTGCATTTTCTTCCAAAAATCATCAGGAATCCAGGGCTTCTTGCGCTTTCCAGCAGCCACCCATTTTTTGAAAATCAACCTTCACATCCCTCATCTTCTTTCTACAAGGAGCGATACATCTTCATGATCTCTACATCGCGATGCTCGGGCTACTAGTACATTTTCTAACATAAAAATTAAAATTTAATATGAATGGATAAAGAAACAATTCATAAATGGAATAACAAAAAATATCAAATATACCTTCATATGATCTAGCCATATATACTGCATGGCGGAAGGGGGGCACATCGAAGAATCTAAGGTAAAGGCCATGGTAGTTCCCCATAATGATTTCCTTAAGTGCTCGAGTAGCACCGAAGGGGAAAAAACTATAAAGAAAAAACAACAAATTATTAGTTCAATAAACAAGTAAAATAAATAAAATTAACTGTATAAGATAAAACATATAAAATTACTTACAGCTCATTGCTTACGGGTCAAAGCTTTTTCATAAATTGTCCCTCTGGCCTCTCTGGTTGTGTCGGAGGACCACCGTTCGGAAGATATACCAACCACTGACATCATACTCTAAGTCCTGATACTCCGGGGCCCATCATGCTCCCATCGGAGTATCTTCCATCGGAGTATTTGGTAGACGAACAGATGATGGGGTGCTAGGATATGCATCAAACGATAGCGGGATCGTAGATGTCGCTCCTGGAGAGCCAAAATATATGTATGGCATAAATGGTGGAGTGTTTATGCCTGTAGCCGATGGCAGAGTGGAGGTTCTTACGACCAACGAGGGAGTAGGATCACATGATCCAGGAGATAATCCATCCCCAGGCTGTATAAGGGACTGATGACCAACACCACAACCAAGATTACAACCACCAGCCATCTATAATCACGACAATATGAAGTATAATAGGCATGATATTAAATATAACTAAGCAACATAATGAAACCTGTCGACCCATTACAACCCGATGTCAAAAAACTACCAATATATCAACCACCTAGCGCAACCCGCTGTAGAATTCCCATACAAGACAAAAAATATCAAATATAATCTAAGAAGATAATATCCAAGAATTCTAATACGGAAACAAATCCAGCTGTATTATGACCATCATCTAAAGTCTAATAAAAAGCCCAAACTACTGGAAACGATGTAGGTGTTGCATGTGATCAAGCTAATTCGCATAAAAGGGATCGATGTTAGGAAACTCCGTTAGGGGTGTTGGATGACTAGAACTCCCGGTGTCACTAACAGTAGGAGGATGCACTTCCTCCACAGTCAAAGGAGCTATTTACTTCTTAACAGTAGGAGGAGCCACTTCCTCTATAATAGTAGGAGGAGCCACCACATCAATTTGTGCCACTCTCAAGCGGCGTGCCGCTGCTCGGGTCATGGGTACCATCTAGTAAGATTGATGGAACAAACAATATAATTGATAACATGACCTAGCATAAAATTGTTATTTAATTAGCAAATGATGTATGTTCGTCGTCCAGCTGATAGAGAACCGTCGCTAATAGACAACGAATATTGGCTATCGCCATTATTTTTTTTTGCTAAACCTCTAAATTTTAGTAGTTGTTGGACAACTATAACTGTCGCCAATAATTATACGTCGTTGTTGGACAACTATAACTGTCGCCAATAATTTGTTTTGGTGTAGTGGTAATCTTCTTTTTAATACCAGTACAGAGAATTCTTTTGCATAACTTATGTATGTTGGCACTTCTGTGCATCCTTATTATCTAGCTACTCAATCAGCCATTTTGGTACTTATATATGCGGGCATAACATAGGCTCGCACGATATCACGCCCATGCAGTACGCAGTTCGATAGAACTGGGGCGTAATAGAGTGGTAGTAGAGTATGGCTTTACGTCCTTAGATTTTTGATTGAATTGTTTTGAACTCTAATGTTGCATTCGTACTCGATGACATTAATGCTATCTTAATGTTCGGCAGGATGTCCATACAATATCTAAATATTTTATAGAATCACATGTTGGTGTTGTATCGATCAAAAGATATTTTACGTAAGACATGGTTGGCTAAGTTGGGATAAGTAATACATACCTAGACTTTTATCGATGACAAGAAGTCATATATGGGATCAAAATATGTTCGAGGATAAGTTGGACTCAATTCATGAGATGTTGGGTAGCTAATGATTGAGGCACTATCAAAAGACGATATCATCGATGCGATATAGATGGAATGAGCTTGAATTTTGAAGAATAAATCAATGTACTACTCAAGTAAAACAGTTGTGATTTTAAATTAGTCTCGAGGATTTATCGAGTAACTCGATCCCTGAGTGGTGCATGTTGCGTTGGAGATGTCGATCAATTGAGAATTCAGGGTACCAAAGACTCTATCAGCAAATGATGTGATAGTAGAAAGCCTTTGAATAAGTATGACAGAGTTAATCACGATTTTAGATATCTCGTGTGAGATTGGGTTAGACTAATAAGAAGCGACACGTACCAAATTAGGATTGCGTCGATTATGAAATGTTGAAGGATAGAGTAGATAGATTAATAAAGGAAAGGTAAAATAGCAACGAAATGGATGACTCAGTCGAGAAAATCAATATGAATAGTATACAAAAAATTCACACAGAACTGAACGAAATTGAGCTTTAAATTTAAATAAGGAAAGATAGCGCGATTGGAGGATAGCCCACACGGAAGTTTGAATTTGAAGATACGAGAATGACTCTAAGGATTGAGATAGTATCGTTAGATAACTTGAGTTAGAGTATGGAAGACCATTCATGGAATGGATGAATGGATACGGTATCGATGCTTAAAGGATAGTAGGATTGATACGATTGAAGAATTATGCGGCGATGACATTAGATAGAAAATGATGGATGTGATTTTGTGTTTGGATGAATTGATCATGTAACTAGTTTGAAAGATAGCTATAGCTAATTTGATTTTGAATGTAGAAGAGTAGATGGTATATCCAGTTTGGACAATAACATTGGTTGCACGACTCGGAGTTCATTGTAAAAGGGAGATAGTCTAGTTATGTATATCATTGATGGTATTGAGACATATCAAAGATCGATATGTGATAACTCGGGGGTACTCTGATTCGATAAATAATGGTTATGTCGCTTGTTATTATTTGTATGAATTCTATAATTTTGGAAATTGATGGACTATGTGATAGTAACGAATGTTTAGATGACTTGATTTGGTGGACTTGAAGTGTACAAGAATGGATATTAGACAAACTATGTGAGATGAAAATATTAACAAATTTGAAGATCAACAATATAAGGACTGTTATGACTTGTGAAATTTATAGTAGGTGATTTTACGAGTTTGTAATGAGAAAGATGCACGAAATTGAGGATTACTAGGATTGGGATTTAAGGAAAGTTATAATTGACAAATTTATGATTGAGATATTATGACTCAAAATTTGGAATAAATGAAGCGATTTGGTGATTTCTAGGATCGAACTTATAACTTACGACTGGTGAAGGAATTTTACTTAGTAAGGTGATCGATATTAGTGAAACGAGATTGGAAGATTGTATCTTACAAATTTGAAGACTTCGACTAGGGGAATAACTCGGATTGATGTTTGTCGATCTTATGATATAAGGACTTTCGTTGGAATAAATTCAACCTAGGAATGGCTTTGTTGAACAACTTAGACCCCTTAAATAAATGTCGTTGACACAAGTAGGATAATCTATGACTGATGTTTAGAAATCAGAGTGAGATGGGCTGGGATAGAAAACCATATACTATTAGTTATGATTTGACCTTATGATTAGAGGTGAGTGTTTCGATATTGGTTGCATGAAAAGAATGATCATGACTTTATCTATCGTCTAGTGAGTTAGCCTAGCGGTTAGGCAGACATCCTTATGTTGGGATACGAATTAACCTTAGTGCAGGTTGATCGGGTAACTTTAGAGCTGGAGTAGGTAGTTTGTAGAGTTGCGACAAAGTGTTTTTGAAAGTATTGATGATCTATAGGATTTGATTGGATAATAATATTGGATATTAGTTGTTTAATTGATATATGGCTTGTAATCAAAAGAACGAGATGGCATCAAGGATTAGTTAGATCAATGGCACATTGATGACTTGCCTCAGTTGTGTTGCAAAAATAAAAGTGATGGACAAAACATAGAAGACAAGTGATGACCATTCTGAATTGTGTACTAGGAGGAAATATTGATGGAAGTGCGATCGTTGAATTGGAATGAACTTGAATTTTGAATCAAGCTGGTTTGAGGTAACATAGTAAATTTGTATAGGCTAGTTACCTGGAACATTAACATTGATGTTGTAAGGATTGATCGAAGGAATTATCGCTAAATTGAGCGAAGAAATTGAATATGTTGGATTAGATTTTTTAGTATAGAAGTAAGTTGATGATTGAAAATATTTGAGTTTCGATGGAATCAAAAGTGTTCTTGAGGATTGAATGAAAACAAAAACTTTACTTGGTCGAAAATGAAACCATAGTACAGAAATTGAGCTTGTATTTGGAAGAGGGTGATCGAGTGGTGCATGATAAGAGAGTCATATTTCAATTGATTGTTTCGTGGGTTCAAATTTTTTTGGAAGATAGAACGTAGGCGATGTAAATGATGAGTTCAAAGGACAATTAAATTAGGTAGCATTAATTGAGTAGCGACACATATAAATGTGCTTAAGGCATTTATACAGTCAGGTTTGAAAGATTAGTTGGGAGTTAACTGTAATACTTAAAAAAATTATTTAGATTTGGTTGAGGGATAATAGCGGGTTTCAATAGGTATGATGAGTGATTGATTGGTTATGTCTTGATTCAGAATGATTGAGGATGCATCTTGGGTTGGTTTGCCCTAGAATTATGTTACTCAGGTGTGCGGTGAGTATAGTTGTCCTATGTTTTGAAAGTAGTAGCATAGAACGTGGTATGGATAAAGATAGGACTTGATGATTATGTTGCAAAATAATCAGATTGTTTGGTTTGATATAGTCGTTCGATAAAATTTGGCTAAGGTATGAATGCGACTCGGATTAAAGAAACACATAGGAGGTCTTATTCAAGAGATATTGAATGTTATGCCAGGTGAATGCAAGTTGAGTATAGAGTGATTAAGTTTTAGAGCGTGTACTCAGGAAGTATCGAGGATGAAACTTGTTGAGTGGTATATTATGTAGTGCTCTGATCTGTTCAGTTCAATAGGATGAATCAATTAATGTCTACAAGGGCATTCTGACTTAGCTATGCAACGACTTGCTCAGAGTACCACTCGGTCGAGGCAACTCTTTGTTCAAGTGGATGGCTTTGATGAACCATCTCTTGTTCGCTTTCACCCTAATAACATGGATGTTTTGTTGCGTACTGAGTAGGTATGTTAATAAAAGAGTTGAATCGACATAGTTAAGAAAATATTCTCATTTTATATCAGATTTGTGTAGAAAATGGAAATATTGAACTTGATGTCTAGATAGTACTTCATGTTGGGTTTGAAATTGGCACTCGGTCTTTTGATCCCACGACTTGGGTTAAATAGAATTTCTTATGCTGCCACATAGACTATTAGAGCATCTCCAACCCTATTGTGACTTTGGAAAAAAGTTAATGCCACATAGGAATGACAAAATTTTATTCAAAAGTTCTTCTCCAATGCAATTGTCAAGTCAATTGTGAAGCTTATGTGGCAAAAATTAAAGAAGACATTGTGAAGTTGATTGTCTTGTTCTAGACAATGCATTTGACAATGTCTTCTCTTCCATGTCATCAATTATGAATAAAAAATATTAGAAAAAAGAAAGAAGATGAGTAGTTGTCTTAAAAGTTGCATTGAAAGTTGGAAAAAATACTTTTTATTGTCTTCTCAATACTTTTGCATTGGAGAGAGTTTTTCTATCTCATTGTCTTTTGAGATATAATTTTGCCACATAAACAAGACATTGTCTTGTGGCTCATGCCACATAGGAGCCACCTAAGACTCAAAACACTTAACAAGACAATAGGGTTGGAGATGCTCTTAATTTGTTGTTATAGTATGTATCCCACGGTGTCAATGTTGGTTATAGTATACAGATTTCCACGGTTTCATTGCTATGTTCCTACAGTTTCAAGACTTGTCATACAGAGTATGACTCGGTTGGTGGTACTACATGAAACATGGTTAGTTTAAGTTAGGTAAGAGGGCTATCAATAGTTATTCCTGAGTTTGAGTCAAGAAAGTATGGAAACACGGAAGGTTCTCAGGACAGTTTGTCATCAAGGCAGTCCCAAGATTGGAAGATGCATTGAGATAGAAAAAATTAGAAGAGTAATGATTTAAGAAGGATGGTAAGTTGAGCCAAGTCTTGCATGGTCATTGGATAATTTGTGCACAAGGGCATGGATCCTCGAACGATATTCCGGGGCCACGGGATTAATTCGGCCTTGGAGAAATGCAATAGTTGTGCTACATTTTAGCATGGGTGATTTGAGGACTTCAGTTGGGCTCGCTACCCGCGCTGCATCCACGGATAGCTTATTGACCTTCATATAGATTGAGTCGGCATGCTTGCGGCAATTCGTATGCATGTCGTTGGATTGAGTCAAAAAGTGAATGTAAGGCACAAAATGTAGATATTAAGCCTAAGATTTGGCTTCAGCAGAGACACGTGCTTCGGCATGATATGTGATGTTATGGTTTAGTAGTTTGACACAAAGTCCGTACGTTATAATTGTACTGTTGTAATAAATAAGGAAGGTAGGAAGGAAGTAAAGGTAAGCTTTATTCTGTCGCATAACATGGCCATGATGTTCTTAGCACGACCTCGATGTTGCGACACAAATATATGCTTTGTAGTATATGTTATGAAATTAATATTAAGGAAAGTTTAGAAAGATCACTGAAATCATAATACGCACTCACTAAATAAACGTGTTAGTTTTGTATGGATGGGCGAGAGGCCTCCCCATAAGTGCATTTTATGTACTAATATCTCCACAGATTTGTATGCAGGTTCAGGTACCAACTCGCTCGGTGCAGAGCGCTCTTGGACGTGTCAAGGCATGGAGTTCCTTTGCATTTCAAGGCGTGCAGCCGTGTTAAATACTTCACTTATAATATATGGACATCGACTTCTGTATTCTTCTTCATGTTATAAGCCTAAGGGCATGATCTATTATAACTAAGAGATGAGGGAGAGAGAGTTTGAGTAATTATAATTTTGGCTTCGAGCCATTGTAATCTTTTGTTCCAATATCAATAAAGAGAATTCTTTTGCATAACTTATGTACGTTCAACTTTTCTTCTTGGTAGTTATGTGCAACTCTGTTATTTATCTCTTTAATCAGTTGTTTTGATATTTGCCTTATGCGGGTGTAACTTAGGCTCACATGGCATCACCAAGGACAATCGGTTCTGCAAAACTGGGACATGAAAATTTTTGGCACCAAAGGAAGAGAATTTGCTATCACTTCGGACTATCCATTCGAACATCTAGCACCTACGAGCAACTGATGGTGGATCAGCATATTAACGTACTGATGAAAAATAAAGGCTGCACAGTCTGAAATGGTCACTAAATATTCATGTGAGAAAAAGTTGCAATATTAACAATCTTTCCTTTTATCTACGTTCATTTCTCGCAGTACAAAATAAGAGTCAGATTACTTCCTTCGAAAATATTTTCGAAAAGCCACATTTATTTCCAATCTATTCAAGCATTTACAATAGGGTCAATTCTAAGCATGATAACATTTAGATCTATCTAATATGTATAGCGTGTTTCATGAGCCATATTCAATTCTTTAGGGACAATAGCAGTGACATACCATTTAGCAGCAGCTATGCAACACAGTTCTTCTAATGGAATATAGGAATCTTATCTAAATTTGAATATTATCAGGAGCAGTTTATAATAAGAAGCAATATCGATAAAGCAAATAACCTATTCAATGATTTTTACCCATGGTCGGCGATCCATCCATGCACTAGACAAGGATTAGAACAATATTAAACTATGTACAATCAGCTTTTATGTTCGTCTCTGCATTGTTAGGCTTATAATTAATATTTATATATGCATGCACTCGATTAGCAGTTGTGACTCATGGCTCAGCTTTGTACTAATACATGCATATACCAGCAGTTGTGACTTACGACTCAACTCTTCACTGATATACGCACATACTAGCAGCTGTGGCTCAGGGTTTAGATATTCACTCATCTACACCTATCTTCATGATGATCAGTGGGTTGTTCCCCATGATTAGCAATTATGACTCGCTCATTTAGCTTACACTAATGGACACAATACCCCCTTGACTATGATGTCTCCTTTACCTCTGGGTGCCTTACAACCTCTCCGAGGCCAATCGACTCCTAGTGACCTAGGAACCGTAGAGAGGCTACTACCTTGTGCATAAGTTGTTCGAGACCAATGCATGATCTATATTTTTATCATATAAAATCTTCACAGTGCAACAATTAAACGATAAGAAAATTATTCCATCTTTTCCTCTTCTTGTCATATTAAAGAGCCAATAGCTCCTCTTTTCTTTTTCTTTTTCTTTTTCTTTTTCTATACGAACAAGCCGTATCATATCTTTTAGCAAACAAGTGCCTTCCATACATTTTTATCATTTCAGCATACGATAAAGGAACATGAAATCATTCATCTTTTACAAGCATGGCAACAGTTCTATAACATTAAGCATGTCAATCTACTCTTTTGATAGCATACGATACGGGGACATGTAAGCATTCTTTTTTCTTCTTATTAAGCCTGGCAATAGTTCCTTAGTTAAAACAACAATCTAACTTTAGCATGCAATCTCTTATCTTGTCCTAGCATACCCAGGGTTCTATCATTAAGCAACAAGAAATTCTCTTATTATAGCATAATGGGTCGCTTTACTAGCATTCTCCTTGATTATAAACTTGTTCTTAACAATTAAGCATTTATTCAAAAAATTATAGATTCCTTATTAGGCGTGAAAGTATCAAAAAGTGAAGTCATATTTATCTTATCTATATAAAGTGCCTTTATGGAGCTACATTGTTTAGCTACAACATCAGTACAATTTGTGTTCCAACGGGAAGTACCCTCTGTAGGAGCAGTACTTTTGTCCCCACAGTAACACCCATCGCAGGAACAATAACCTCAATCCTGCAAGAAGCATGCACTTTTCGCAAGAACACCGGATTTAAATTTGTAACTCAAGTTCTAGAAATAAAATATTGGGGTTACATTACTCGCATAAGGTACATTCTAGCAGCTTCTTCATCTCGCATGAGCTTCTCTTTCTATGAGGAATTACATAGTTGTCCAGACTTGGTTTTGGTTAATAACGGTCTAAACTTTGGCATCGCGTGAAGCATAGTCAGCAACTTTGCAGTAGCAAATAGCACTGTGCAAACAAGTGTTACACCATACTCAGCATCATAGTGAATAGTTTTGCTGAAACGGTCATGCAACTTGCTTGTAATAGTATTTTGAGGTGTATTATGCGTCGCAATCCCTTTGGTTGAGATGCAACCTTCACTTTATTCAGAATATCGTCCACCAACTCATGAACATTCGAGTAGTCCTTGGAAGCTATCAAGGGCGTGGCCTCCTCATTAGCATAAAAGACATCCTTACTTCATCAATGATGACAACATGGTATTCTACTCGAGTCTTAGCAGCTGCACCTTACTAGTAGGCAGAGCAGCAACTCAAGTGTCATGGTTCGAGCAATAGGAGATCTTCCCCGGTTTGCATGCCAAGATTGGACTAGCATAACCTTCGGAGAGCATCTCCTAGAAATTTTATTGGTCAAACTCGATGATGAAAGAGTCAACGGTAAATCGAAGTATGTTGACATTGGCAGGGCCGGTCCTGAATTTTTCAGGGCCCAGGGCAAAAGTAAAAAATTAGGCCCCTATATATATTTAAACTTAGTGATAAATCCACTCTTATTTTTCAACCAAGTTCTAACATGTCCAAATTAACTAAAAAAATTAACATTCAATCCAAATAAATTGTATCGATTCAAACTTCAATATATTAAAATTTAGAATAAAATGCTACAATATATAAATAAGATAAATGCTTATAACAATTCAATAAGTTCTTTTTCATCCGACAAAATAAGTTCTTTTCCATCTATCAACAAGCAACCAACATTTCTTTTTCTCTACATGCTGAATAGCCTAAGCAAAACAATATCAATCTATTTGAAATCCCTTTGCATCCTTCGCAACCAGCAAAACAAAAATGTTTTTACAACCCCAATAGCCAAAGCAAAGTGTAGCAGCCTACTTGAATCTCTTTGGCTCTTTGCATCCTCAGCAACCAGCAACACAAAATTGTATTTTCTTCCTCAATAGCCAAAGCAAACAACAACAGCCTACTTGAAATCCCTTTGCATCCTCAGCAACCAGCAAAATATCAACATCACCACCTGCAAGATAAGGTGAAAACATCAAAATTACAACTAAAAAGGTATTATTTAAATGATTTTCTTCTTGCATTTTGAGAAGCAAAATCCTCAATGATGCTTTCAAATTCAAGTTTTTCTAACATCTCCTTTTCAATGGATAAGATTGCTAGCCATTTAGCCTTTCTTGTGACATGGTAGACCTCAAGTAAAATTTTAATAGTTTTAATTTAGAAAAGCTTCTTTCTGCAGATGCTACAGTAACAGGTATAGTCAATAGTATTCTATAGGCAATCAAAACATTTGGAAAACAGTCCATATCTTTTACAAACTCTACAATTTCAAGTGTTGTGTTTACTCCCGATGGTAAAAGATACTGCAGCACCTGTAACTCTGAAAATAAATCGCTTGCATCAATATCAGAAGACTCACCATTTCTTAAAGTAGTTTCAAGTTTCACACAACAGTTTTTCAATTCCTCATCACCCAATGAAGTTAACTTCTTTGAATTAAACAAGAAACCAAAAATACCATCATATGTTTGCATTTGTTCAAATCTACTCCTTAATGAAGAAAGAGCCATATCCACTACACAGATGAAATAATTGACTCTAAATGATTCCTCAACTGATTGTAATGTCTCATCATTGGCATTCTCGTCAAATTGTTTCTTTCTATGACTTTGACGTTTTTTAGGAAATTCGGGTTCAATCCCCATATCACAACAAATAGTTTTAGCTTCAATCATAGCAGATGCAAATCCATTTTCTCTATAATTCTCAAAAAAAGAAATGAGCCCCTCCAAATTTTTTAAAGCAACATCAATGCATATATCTATAGATTGTAACTTCTTGCTAACTAAGTTAATTTTCAACAAAATATCATGCCAAATAACCATGCCTAATAAAAACTCAAAATTTTCCAGTTCATGTGTTGCTAAACTTTCAGCTTCGCTTTTTGCTTTAGCATCTTCACTAGTTTCTGCTACTTTAAATAAAGCTTCTTTTATTTGAGCAGTTTGGTATCTTATTGCTTTAACACTCTCTACACGACTTTCCCAACGTGTAGTTGACAATGTTTTGAGAGTTAAACCATGTACATGATCTTGTAAAATCTTCCAACGCTTTGTAGAATTAGCAAAAACACAATAAATGCGTTGAACCACCCCAAAAAAGGATTTTGCTTTTACACAACAGTTTGCCATATCACATAGTGTTAAATTAAGTGAATGACAACCACATGGCATGAACAAAGCTCTAGGATTTATTTCAAGTAATCTTCTTTGTACACCTTGATGTTTTCCTTTCATATTTGAGCCATTATCATAACCCTGTCCTCTAACATCATCAATTTTAAGACCAAGGGACTCTAGGACAGATTGCAATTCATTAAAAAGTCCTAATCCTGATGTATCTTTCACAATCAAAAACTCTAAAAAGTACTCTTCTATTTTCACTGGACTCCTTGACACATCCACACACCGTATTATCAAAGTCATTTGTTCCTTGTGACTTGAATCAGGAGTGCAATCAAGTATCACTGAAAAATATTTTGCTTGTTTGATTTTCTCAATGATTGCACTTCTTACTTTTGAAGCTAGCAAATCTATCAGCTCATTTTGAATCTTATGGCTTAGATAATGATAGTGAATCTCATCATTTTGAATTCGTCGAAAATGTTCTCGCATTATTGGATCAAATTCTGCAACCATTTCCAATATACCTAAAAAATTACCATTATTTTCTTCATAAATTCTCTCTTTTGTTCCACGAAATGCAATATTATTTTTAGCAAGACATTTGACAACAGAAATTATTCTTACCAAAACATGTTTCCAGTGTTCCTTCTCTCTCATAATTTGTTCTTGTATGCCTTTATCAATTGTTTCATTTTTTTTCAATCTGTTATGTAATTCAATCCAAGAACTCATGTTAGTTATGTGCTCAATGCTGTTTTCATGTTGTTTAAGCCTCTCACTAAGATGTTTCCAATCTCTAAATCCTTCGTTTGCTAATTGGCTTCTACAACACATTGTCTTAAACAACTTACAACAAAAACAAAATATCTTATCCAATTCCTTTGAGTATACTAGCCATTTTCTATCATGAGTCTCTCCATTTGGTAACTTTCTCATGTAATAAGTCGAGGAAAAATGTCTAAAGTTTTCATCCTTGGGAAATTTGATATTATTATCTCTTGCAGGCATTTTTTCCACTAGTAAAGCTCTCATTTTTTCATCTAGATTATCCCAAATTCTAGGATCAAAAATGTTTAAGGAAAAAGTTGGTTCTACTCCCACAGGTTCTACACCCACATCATCTTCACCTAAGTCACCTACCTGTGCATTAAAATCATTCTTAGTTCCTACTAATTCTTCCACATGATTTTGTTGTTCAGATTCATTGACTAAATCATTATCAATTCCTACAAATTCTTCAACATGATTTTGCTGCTCAGATTCATTGACTAAATGTTCAGTTGAGTTATCAAGTGAACTATTTGTTTTGTTTTGAAAAAATTTATCCAGAGCTCCCTTTTGAGATTGAGTTAATTCTTCTATCAGTCTTTTTCTTTTTCTTTTTTGACTTCCAGATGGATGTTTCTTAGGTAACATTGTTACTTGAAAACAGAAACAATACAAGGAAAGCCGATGCAATTTTAATCTTCAAAGAATAAACAAAAACAATATAACATGGAATTTGAGAAATGAAACCCCCTTTGAGAAATCTCCCTCAACAGAAACAAATTTGATATTTCCGAATTTGCTATCAATTAGAACTTAGAGGAATTCCTGCAAAGAAAATGTGTAATTGCATGAGTTCACAAATCTTAAAAAAAAATCCTTTTCATTTGATATCAAAATCATAAAAAATTACCTCCAATTGATTTCTACAAGAACCAATTTTGCACTGACGCTTTGGAATTTGGATTTTGGAATCTCCAATCTACCAACAAAAAAAAATATTTTAGGAATTCATAACTATGTAGATGAGATGAAATGAGATGAGATGGGATGAATTAAATCTTCTTTCCTTCCTTTTTCTTTTACTGAAACCCTAGTTTGTTACACCTACTGTGGCTTGACTTCCTCTCCTCTTTTGATGCAAGAGTCTAATGTGCTGCTATTGGACTTTCAAACAAATACCATGAGAGCTTTGTTCGCGTGTTTGATCTCATCATGTTGTAAAAGAGAACTAAAATTTCTCCTATTGTACATCATTTCAAATGTTCGCGTGTTTGATCTCATCACCATCTCGCATCATCTGTTGCTTACTATGGATGATCTGCTGATTATTTTTTCTTTCTTTTACTTATATTTTGATCAATTATCTAAATTCGACATAATTAATCTAACATGTGTTGTTGTAAAAGAGAACTAAAATTTAAAACTATATTAACATTAGATGCAGAAAACATATGATATTATATGCCAAAGTCTTTATCATGAAGGGGATTCAAAACTCTATAAAGAAGAAGAATAAAACGAAGAAGAAGAAGAAGAAGAAGAAGAAGAAGAAGAAGAAGAAGAAGAAGAAGAATACCTCCTGCCTCCGGGCTCCTCTCCTGGATACCTCCTGGATTCAAAACTCTATAAAGAAGACTAGTAGAAGAGGAAGAATAAAAAGAAGAAGAAGAAGAGAAGAAGAATACCTCTGTAGTCTGGAGAAGTGGAAGAGTTTTTTAACTTTTTTTTAAACCGCGCGCAAGGAGAGCCTTGAGGAGCGGAACAGTTATGCGCATGCCAAAAAAAAAAAATATTATGCCATTAATGGCTACCAAAAAATCATAATCTTAAAGAGGGCTCTTTGAAATATACCTAATACTGCTACATAATCTTAATGACTCCTTCTTTTTTTTTGAATGTTATCTTAATGACTCCTTAATGAGGCTCTTTGAAATATACCTAATACTGCTCCTGAATGTTAATAACTCTTCCGGATTGCTAGCTGCCAGGCTGTGGACGCTGGACGGAAAAAATTCCATCCAAATATACCAAATACTACAAAAAAAAAAAAATGGGCCCTTGTAAACAGTGGGCCCAGGGCGGTCGCACCGTTTGCCCCTGGGCAGGGCCGGGCCTGTTTGTTACACCTACTGTGGCTTGACTTCCTCTCCTCTTTTGATGCAAGAGTCTAATGTGCTGCTATTGGACTTTCAAACAAATACCATGAGAGCTTTGTTCGCGTGTTTGATCTCATCATGTTGTAAAAGAGAACTAAAATTTCTCCTATTGTACATCATTTCAAATGTTCGCGTGTTTGATCTCATCACCATCTCGCATCATCTGTTGCTTACTATGGATGATTTGCTGATTATTTTTTCTTTCTTTTACTTATATTTTGATCAATTATCTAAATTCGACATAATTAATCTAACATGTGTTGTTGTAAAAGAGAACTAAAATTTAAAACTATATTAACATTAGATGCAGAAAACATATGATATTATATGCCAAAGTCTATCATGAAGGGGATTCAAAACTCTATAAAGAAGAAGAATAAAACGAAGAAGAAGAAGAAGAAAAAGAAGAAGAAGAAGAAGAAGAAGAAGAAGAAGAAGAATACCTCCTGCCTCCGGGCTCCTCTCCTGGATACCTCCTGGATTCAAAACTCTATAAAGAAGACTAGTAGAAGAGGAAGAATAAAAAGAAGAAGAAGAAGAAGAGAAGAAGAATACCTCTGTAGTCTAGAGAAGTGGAAGAGTTTTTTAACTTTTTTTTAAACCGCGCGCAAGGAGAGCCTTGAGGAGCGGAACAGTTATGCGCATGCCAAAAAAAAAAATATATTATGCCATTAATGGCTACCAAAAAATCATAATCTTAAAGAGGGCTCTTTGAAATATACCTAATACTGTTACATAATCTTAATGACTCCTTCTTTTTTTTTTGAATGTTATCTTAATGACTCCTTAATGAGGCTCTTTGAAATATACCTAATACTGCTCCTGAATGTTAATAACTCTTCCGGATTGCTAGCTGCCAGGCTGTGGACGCTGGACGGAAAAAATTCCATCCAAATATACCAAATACTACAAAAAAAAAAAAATGGGCCCTTGTAAACAGTGGGCCCAGGGCGGTCGCACCGTTTGCCCCTGGGCAGGGCCGGGCCTGGACATTGGATTTCACCACAACCTTCTTGTCATTGGAAAATAATGTCACCATCAGAGTTGTCATCTTATTTTCCAACAGAAAAAATGCTATTATTTTCAAAGAAAATTATTATAACACTTATTACAAAGAATTTGACTACCCTGAATACATAAATTCTAAGAATTGTAGAGATTTTAGAGAGTGTAGCGATGGAGATTGAATCGGCACGTGGTTCCTTTATGATTATCCAATGATCTTGTAAAGGTTCTTGATGTGCACAAACACTGGTGGGCAGAGGGCTACTGTTTTTCAAGCGAATATATGTTATCCATGTCTAGTTGTGCCTTTCTGTGAACAATTGAGACTAGTTATAGCTGAACAGTCTAAAAAAATGTTTACTGTTGAAGTCTCGCGAAGAACTATCCTTTAAGAAAAAATTATTTGTCAAAAGCACTGTCCTACGAGCATCGACTTCAGACCACATTGGTTAACCCATGTTCGCACAGGGTTACAAGGGATGTTTCTACGTTGATACACATTCACACGGTCTACAAGAAGATGCTGCCATGAGGCAACATTTACATGAAGAGTGGGCACGTTTCTGTACAATCCAAGCCACATTCTGCAGCGTGGCTAGTTGCTACCGCGTCTGCACATTCCATGAACATAATATATTTGACAGTTGTTGAAGAGTCACCTCGATCTCCATACTATTTTCCACGTTTGTCGTGCACTGACACGTGGAAATATTATAGTTGCATAACTTAGCCAAAACAAAATTAGCAGGAAGCATAATCCGCCAGAAGCAAGGTTTATACTAGAACAAGTTTGGCAGGAAGTATGGCATGCTAGAATCAAAGACCGTAAGAATCATAGGCTACAGGAGACAGAGACTACATGAAGTTTATGTTGGTGTTTTTGCCTTTGGACTAGAAAAGATAGTCCCACATCGGCTACACCAAATGGTGAGTATCTCAATGTAATGCATTGCTTGTGTTGAGGTGTGCACATGAGGTGTAGTGGGGCACAAGTTTGTGCCATGTAGAAGTATTTTCCTAGAAGGAAAAAGGATTAAATCCAACAAGGATGCAAGTTAATTTTTGTTGTGCGGACTCGGACTCGGACACGGACTCCAGGATGTCTCGTGCATGCACGGGAGTGTTCGGGGGGTAGGCGTGGACTGGCACACTTCTATGCTGATTGTGGGATGATCTAAAATATCAAACTCTATTTTTGAGTATTGGTATTTTAGTCCCACATCGGATAGGAGAAGAGGTGAAGTCTCAACTCCACTCTATAAATAGAGCCCCTTGGCCTCCTTTGAAAGATGCACGAAGAAGAGAGTTGAGGGAGTCTGTTAAGTCCAGAAAGCCCGTTCAAGTCTCAAATATTGACTTACGAGCGTTCCAGAAGTTCTTCGTGAACTTGCTGGTTCCTGGAAGCTGTTCGTGCTCGTGTGGTGCGAATAAAGCTTTGAGCAACTGTGGTTCATTCACCCCAGCATCTCATTCTCGCATGTCATCGCTACTGTTACCTTTTACAGTAACTTCTTTTTAGAAGCTCTACTGCCGATAGTTGCTTGCACAAAGTCTTTTTAGATTTTTTGTGTATTACGTAGAATCTTTTTAGATCCTCGTAATTCAGAATCCTCCAGGATCTTCGTTGCACATCTTCTTTAAGGTGTTGCATTTGAAACGTTGTGTGTACAATTGTTTCAGTTTCAAAATTTTCCATCGAAAATTGTGCCTCTGCACTAACAATCTCAAAGCTTTATTGAGAAGATGGATAATTTTCGTGCTTCGCTCATCGATACCGACTTTAACAAGTTGGAAAAATTTGATGGCGAACACTTCCAGATATGGAGACGAAAGGTCACTTTAAATCTTCAACTCATGAATGTTGATCACGTGCTGTCAGAAGAAGAACTGATCGTTCCAATCACTGGATCTACTGCGGCTGTGGCCACTGCTACGACCAAGCAAGCGAAGTGGAAGAGAGAAAACAGTATATGCAAACTACTGATACTCAATTCCATGGAAGACTCTCTGGCAGAGTCCGACTCCAAGAAGACATCTGCCAAAGAGATATGGGACTCCTTGGGAAACTCTATGAAGATGACGAGAACCGGTCCAAGATCTTCATGGTAGAAAAATACCACAAGTGGACCTTCGAAGACGAGAAGGCGATGCTACCCCAAGTGAAGGAGTTTCTGAAGTTGCGTCAGAAACTAGAAGACGAGAACATGCCCCTCGTCGACAAGTTTGTCGTTGGTGGGATCGTCGCGAAACTTTCTACAGAATGGAGCAACTTCTTTGCAAGGATGCATCGAAAGAAGATGGAAATTAGCTTAGAAGATTTCTTGCAAGAGATCCATGTTGAGGACGAGATGCGCTCTCAACAGAAGATGGATACTCTGTCCAAATAACTGGCGAAGGCAAATCTAGTCCAAACCAGAGAGTGCCAGGGGAAGCAGGCTGCTTCTCATCGCAAAAAGAAGGACTTCACGAATCTGAAAGTGAAGGGTCCTTCTTTCAAGCAGCAGAAGTCCAAGTCCCATGTGACTTGCTTCAATTGTGGCAAGAAGGGCCACTACAAATCCGAATGCAAGTCCAAGCCCAAAGAACAAGG
This sequence comes from Iris pallida, assembly GCA_029216955.1. NCBI lineage: Eukaryota > Viridiplantae > Streptophyta > Magnoliopsida > Asparagales > Iridaceae > Iris > Iris pallida. The sequence goes on along the minus strand of JANAVB010016199.1, from coordinate 1,909,736 downwards.
TGAGCCTAGTAAGGTTTCTATGATTACTAATCTAGTTGCCATGATAGCACAGGTTGTAACTGTGGGGGCTGACTTGGACTGGTGGATAGACACTGGTGCAACCTGCCATGTCTACTCAGACAAAGACTGGTTCATCTCTTATGAGCCAACTTCAGAGAAGGTCATAATGGCAAACCAGGCACAAGCTGAAGTACTGGGGATCGGAACGGTGTAGTTGAAACTCACATCCGGGAACACTCTGACGCTTCAAGGTGTGAAGCATGTTCCAGTAATTGCTAAGAACCTGATCTCTGGAAGTCTGCTCTGCAACGCAGGCTTGAGGATGGACATCAATGCTGGCCAGTTGGTGATGTCCAAGAAGGGTACATTCTTCGGAAAAGCTTTCTAAACTGAAAGAATGTACAAGATTCAGCTTGTTGTAACCCAGCATGATAATATAAATGCAATCACTTTTTCTGATTATTCTCTTGAGTTGTAGCATAATAGGCTAGGACATGTTCATTGTAAAAGGATTAACAGAATGTCTAGTCTAGGACTTATCTCCAAGTGTGGGGGTAAGGTAGAGAAATGCGAAGTATGTGCTCAGACGAAGATCACAAGAAAACCCTTTCACAGGGTCCATCAAAACACAGATCTTCTGGAGTTGGTTCATTCAGATATCTGTGACTTCAAACAATTCTCTACAAAGGCCGGGATGAAGTATTTCATTACTTTCATCGATGACTTCTCAAAGTATGCTTTCGTCTACTTGCTCAAGTCTAAAGACGAAGCATTCGAGAAGTTCAAGGAGTTCAGGGTCGAGGCTGAGCGGCAAACTGGACAACAACTCAAGAGGTTAAGGAGTGATCGAGGCGGGGAGTATCGGTCTCATGAATTCTTATCATTCTGCAAAGAACATGGAATCATCAATGAGACAACGGCTCTGTACTCTCCTCAATCCAACGGAGTAGCAGAAAGGAAGAACAGAACGTTGACAGAGATGATGAACTCCATGTTGTTGACTGCGGGTCTTCCAAAGTGTTACTGGGGAGAAGCTGCACTAACGGCAACGTTCATTCTGAACAGAGTGTCATATGCAACTTCCGACATAACTCCTCATGAACTCTGGTTCAAAGTCAGACCTAACTTGAATGTCATTCGAGTGTGGGGGTGTCTGGCTTATGTGAAACTCCCGGATCTGAAGATTCAGAAGTTGGGGACAAGGACTACGAAGGCGATCTTCTTGGGGTATGCCGAGAAGAGTGATGCTCGGAGATTCCTTGATATCGAGTCAAACCATATCATCGAATCTCGCGATGCTGAATACTTTGAAGACAAGTTTGCAAAACACAAGAATATTGTTCTCGCGGATCTTCCGAAGAATGATGAGGGTACAAAGTAGACAGAAGTCTTTAATGAACCAGTAGTCCAAGATGAAGTTGTCGTCAAGGGGACACCAGCTGAACCAGAACTCGCTGAGCCGTCAACTAAGCGAACGAGAAGGCCGAAAGTCGTCGGAGATGACTTCGTCACCTATCATGTGGAAGAAGATCCGCTTACCTATGATGAGGCGATGAAGACCAGAGATGCTGTATTCTGGAAGGAGGCGATAGACAACGAGATTGACTCAATCACCTCCAACAACACATGGGTATTGGTTGACCTGCCAGAAGGAGCAAGACCCATCGGATGCAAATGGATCTTCAAGAAGAAGATGAAAGCAGATGGAACCATTGACAAGTTCAAGGCCAGGCTAGTGGCCAAGGGGTTTGCTCAGAAGCAGAGGATCGACTACTTTGACACTTATGCTCCAGTAGCTCAGATGACAACCATCAGATTGTTAATTGCTCTAGCAGCAATACACAAGCTGGTGATACATCAGATGGATGTAAAAACGGCATTCCTTAATGGCGAGCTGACCGAAGAGATCTACATGCAACAACCAGAAGGTTTTGTCGTCAGAGGTCTGGAAGACAAAGTCTGCAAGTTGATGAAGTCTCTGTATGGTTTGAAACAAGCTCCCAAAATATGGCATAAGAAATTTGACAAGGTGATAAGGTCAAATGGCTACAGGGCCAGTGAAACAGACAAGTGTGTCTATACGAAGTTTGCTGACGGAAGAGGAGTAATCGTATGTCTTTACGTGGACGACATGCTATTCCTAGGTACGGATTTAAGCTGCGTCACAGAGACAAAAAAATTCCTCTCGACCAAGTTCAGTATGAAGGACTTGGGGGATGCCGACGTAATCTTGGGGCTCAAGATCATCCGGACAGGCACTGGAATAGCGCTGTCACAATCTCATTATATTGAGAAGATGCTCACTCGCTACGGGTATCAAGATCTTCCTTTTATTGATACATCATACCGGAGTGATCAGAAGCTGGAGCCAAATTCGAGGGAAAGCGTCAGACAGTTGGAGTACGCTAGCGTCATCGGAAGCTTCATGTACGCTACTACTGCCACAAGGCCTGACATAGCTTTTACAGTGGGAATGCTGAGTCGGTTCACTAGCAATCCAGGCGTTGAGCACTGGAAAGCTGTGAAGCGTGTTATGAGATATCTCAAGAAAACTCAGACATATGCACTTTTCTACAGCGAAGATCCGTCAGTAGTGGAAGGCTTCAGTGATGCTAGCTGGTGTTCAGATATAGAGAGCGAGTATTCCACAGGTGGATTCGTATTCGCCATGGGCGGAGCTGCTATATCGTGGAAGTCGAAGAAGCAGACTATGTTATCTCACTCCTCCATGGAATCTGAATTCTTTGTATTAGTTGCTGCTGCAGATGAAGCAGAGTGGCTTCGGGAGCTCATGTATGATCTTTCGGTGGTTGGGGCTCAGATACCAGCAATACCGATATACTGTGATAACCAGGCGGCAGCTGCAGTGGCATCAAATGAACTTTTCAACGGGAAGAAGAGAACGGTGCGGTTGAAGCACAGAGCAGTACACGATCTTATCAAGAGATGTGTTATTGCAGTGATTGATGTTCGGAGTCAGGAGAACCTGGCAGATCCGTTCATAAAGGGCCTCAAGCGCTAGTTGGTCGATGACACAGCTTGTAAAATGGGCTTGAAGGCATTCTGATAGTGTGTCTTTGTAATCCTATCATAAAGTTTTATGCTATTAGTTCAAAGAGAAATCTACTAGGCATCTAACTTTTGGTTCAAAGGAGGATCACTGACTGGAAAACTATCAGGTAACAGTGGGTACTTGTTCTCTGGAACATGGAAGGGATACGGACCCATAACCACTGTAGTCTACTATGTATTTTCTGCAAAAAAAAACAGATCCTGTGGAAGGTTGGCTTAAACGCCTTAATGAGTTCTCAGGCAGAGTGAATGCCTGGTGTGCTTTACAAGAAGCACGGTAGAGCAGCACTACAAGGAGTGAAACTCCATGCTACAGTGGGGTGACTCCACCATGAGTTCCCAGGTAGGGGTAATGCCTCGGCTTTGCAAGCCAAGTCATAGCGGCGTAGCACCGCAAGTAGGCAGGTTGCCTAATGCTGTATGACGTAATTAAAGAGTTGTAGACAGCACTACAAAGGGGAGGATGGCCCCATGTTACAGTGGCACGACACCACGATGAGGTACCCAGGTAGGGGTAAAGCCTTGGCATTGCAAGCCATGTCGTTGCGGCGTAACACCGCAAGAAAGCCTTAGGCTTCATGCTGAGTAAATTGGCACTACAAAGAGGCTGAGACCTCATGCTACAGTAGTATGACACTACGATGAGGTTCCCAGGTAGGGGTAATACCTCGGCTTCAGGCCATGTCATAGCGGCGTAGCACCGCAAGGAAGCGCAAGGCTTCATGCCATATCTCTTTAATAAAGAACTCACCTATAGTGCATGGAAAGAGATATCAGGCCGTCTCTTGAGGGTAAGCTTGTAGACGCCCAAAATTATACACTGAAACCAGGCTGACACAAGGCCTTCAATGTGCAGCCAGAAGCACAGTTGATGTCATTGTGAGTAGGAAGAATTGCAGTTATGGTACAGAATTCAAGGCTTAGTCCATTCTTGTATCATGTTGTTATTTAACCTATACGGGAAGATTCAAGTTGCAGCGACATCTCTTCTAATGCATGATGGGCAGTCACTGTGGGGAATGCTCAACCCATATATTGAGATATGTGGAGGATTGTTGGTGTTTTTGCCTTTGGACTAGAAAAGATAGTCCCACATCGGCTACACCAAATGGTGAGTATCTCAATATAATGCATTACTTGTGTTGAGGTGTGCACATGAGGTGTAGTGGGACACAAGTTTGTGCCATGTGGAAGTATTTTCCTAGAAGGAAAAGGATTAAATCCAACAAGGATGCAAGTTAATTTTTGTTGTACGGACTCGGACTCGGACACGGACTCCAGGATGTCTCGTACATGCACGGGAGTGTTCGGGGGGTAGGCGTGGACTGGCACACTTCTATGCTGATTGTGGGATGATCTAAAATATCAAACTCTATTTTTGAGTATTGGTATTTTAGTCCCACATCGGATAGGAAAAGAGGTAAAGTCTCTACTCCACTCTATAAATAGAGCCCCTTGGCCTCCTTTGAAAGATGCACGAAGAAGAGAGTTGAGGGAGTCTGTTAAGTCCAGGAAGCCCGTTCAAGTCAAATATTGACTTACGAGCGTTCCAGAAGTTCTTCGTGAACTTGCTGGTTCCTGGAAGCTGTTCGTGCTCGTGTGGGACGAATAAAGCTTTGAGCAACCGTGGTTCATTCACCCCAGCATCACATTCTTGCCTGTCATCGCTGCTGTTGCCTTTTACAATAACTTCTTTTTAGAAGCTCTACTGCCGATAGTTGCTTGCACAAAGTCTCTTTAGATTTTTTGTGTATTACGTAGAATCTTTTTAGATCCTCGTAATTCAGAATCCTCCAGGATCTCTGTTGCACATCTTCTTTAAGGTGCTGCATTTGAAACGTTATGTGTACAATTGTTTCAGTTTCAGAATTTTCCATCGAAAATTGTGCCTCGGCACTAACAGTTTATTGTTCCCAAAACAGATCTAGATGGAAGAACGATCAGAATTTAAGAGGCCTCTTGCAAAATAAATTTTGCTCTCTATTTTGATATAGTAGCTGTCAGACGCAGAAACCTCTTGTAAATAAATTTGCTTTCTGTTTTGATTATGTAGGATTTCGGAGACCACTTGTAAATGTATTTGCTCTCCTAATTTTCTTAAGCCAGTTTTAAGACTTTGGAGATTCCGGCAAACAAATTTTCTCTCCAAAAGTATCTGAAGTAAGTTTTAGGACTTTGGAGAGTCCGAAAAATGAGTTTGCTCTCCAAAAGTACCTGAACGGAGTTTTAGGACTTCGGAGATTACTGCAAACGAGTTGGTCTCCAAAAGTACCTGAAGTAAGTTCTACTATCCTTTCATATTACAACTTCCTCTCTCCCACACAAACTAATAGAAAGAGTGTCATAACCCGCACCAACTTTTCGGGACGTGAATGCGTGTCCAAGCCCAGCCTACATCGCAGAATTGACGTAGTAAGTTGTCTAGACCACAATGCGCAAGATCATAATATTGCTCATAATTAATAACTTTTTTATTGCCCATTCACACAACTAAATAAATTACAATATCGAATGTTACATTTGATTAAAAATATAATGTCTCATAAAATAGAAAAGCTAATTAAATGCATACTCAACTATCGAACTAGTCTATAGGTTTTGGCCTTCAAATACACATGTATCTCCCCCAAGGATCCCACATATAGAGTAGCCAGCAACTATCTGAAAAATAGGTTTCCATTCAGGAATAGAACAAGTACAATTTTTTGATGCAGTTCAAGTATATGTTAACGGCTATAAGATAGTGGTTAGTCATAAAATACATGATGAGATTATCAAGACAAATGTAACAGAAAACAAGAGGAATAGTAGACATGAAAATATGATAGCAATTAATGAGTAAGACAAAAGGAATCTATATGGTTTAAAGTACTCTTTCGATATGCGATCGGTTTGGGAAAGTTACACCACAAGGTCTACATCATGATTAACATTATCAAAGTTTACTTTACAGAAAATAAAATATGGTCTAAAGTCTGATCACATATTTTTTTAGTACTTCTCTATCCTGACACAATATACGAGAAAGAAGGCATGCCATTGTAAAAGAAATTTGAAGTGCCATCGTTTAACGAGCGTGTCAAGAAATCAAATATCACATAACTAGCAGTGTGATATAGTAACTAAAAGTATAGAAAACATATAATAAATGTACTCGCTTGGGGTCCTTAGCTGGTGAAATCGATAATTTCGTTGAGTCCTGGATAGTCTGATTGGCTAGGGTTGATGTGCAGAAATCCTAAAGGGCAAAGAAAATATATGAACACGATTAGCCACGATCAAGGTTTCTAATCTAGAGGAATATGATTTTTAAGAGAAGTTAATCCTTAGTTGAAACATATCCTAGAAAAATATTTGTACCCATTTAAAATCCCAAAAGTATTTTATATATATATATATATATATATATATATATATATATATATATATATATATATATATATATATATATTAGGAAAATATTTGTAGCATAACAGGTATTAACTCTTTTTTAGAAAATATTTATATATATAATATCATTAGCATATAAAGCCTAAATTATAATGAAGCCCTAGATATTCAAAGCTCATGTATAACAAGCCTAGCGATAGAGTCCAAAACTATTAAAAATACTATATTGTTATTCCCAAAACCAATTAACCCAAAATGTAAAATAAAACCCATATACGTTATTTAGAATTTATATCAAAACCAAAATATATTTTTATATGGAAAATGTTTATAAACTATCTAGAAAATATATTTCATGCTTGAAACTATATATTTTCTTTGACAAAATATTTTAAATGAATGCTTAAAATCTAGGAATCGTTTTTAGGAATAAAATCAAAATACAATTTTAGATGAAGACTACATTTGGAAAATAGCTAGAATACGATAAATATATATTTTTAAGTAAAGATATATATATATATAATTCTTATAAGAATTACAAACATAATTTATAAATATTTATATATCTACTTATAAAACCTTAATACTTAATGACAAAATAACACTAATAATACTACCAAAATATTTATCAATAATTTAACAACTTATGTATATAAATACATATATTATAACAACACATATATACTCTATCAAAATATATATAATTGCCTATTATATCTAACCCATACCACAAGCCCATGCTCGGCCAATTTATTCCTTCCAGCTTCTTAAACAAAGAAGCAAACCAAACAACCATAAAAGAAGGAAGAGAGTATACTCTCTTTACTGAAAAGGAAATCTCTATTTAGAGAGTTCCGGAGAGAACGAGAGAGGGAGAAGGAGAAAGAGAAGGCGGAGGCATACCGGAGGAATATGGGAGGTGGTTCTTGCTGCTGACGATGTGTGTGCGGCTACGACACAACTGCTGCTCCGTGCACGTTGGGCGAAGAAAAGTACGCTCACGACGACGTAGCATGGAGGAGGCGTCGGCAGCCAGAAGGAGAGGGCTCGGCAGGGTCATGATCGTCGATGCACGGTAGAGGGGCGTTCCTGGTGCTCACCGCGGGACAACGGAAGGAGGCACTGGACGAGGGCTGCACGCGCGGCAACTTCAACAAGAGCGATGTAGGTAGGCTATGGTGTCATTTTAATTTGGGTTTGGTGGTGGTTGTGCGCTCTTGTGTGGTGGCGATGGTGCTGTGTTTCGGTGGTGATAGGGAGAGGAGGTGGTAATGGTGGCGGTTCGGTGGTTGTATTGGCCAGGGCAGTAGGTGGCTCTGGATGGCCGAATTTGTCGTAGACGGGTGGCAGATAGGGAGTCGAGGAGTAATGGTGAGATGTAACAGAGGACCGATGGTGGTGACGGTCTGCCGAGGAGGAGGCAGGGCATTCTGTCCGGGAGGGAGATTGACGGGTCTGCTGCTATGGGGATGGTTGTGTTGGGGAAAGGCAATGTAAATGTAATGGAATAATGAAAGGGAAAGAACGGACAAAGACACGATGCACGATTTGATGTGCTTGATGAGTTGTTGGAGTTGGAGAAGACGATAGAAGAAGCTTCTCCTTATATAGGGAGTTTTCTCTCCTAGTTGGATAAGGACTAAAAGTCCTAATAGATAAGTCCCTCCTTTTATTTAATCAAAATGGTTTTTAAATCATACTTAATATAATCATAAACCATTAGTAGGTAATAGTATTAGTTTAAATCCATGACTTAATATTATCAAATACTTTCAAATATACAAATTCAATTATCAAATAATTTAAATGAATCGTCACGTAATCAAATAATATTTCAAAGTATATTTAGGCAATTCTTAATGCCTACAATTAGTCACCATAAGTATTCAAAATAATATTTTATATTATCAAAAATAATTTAAATCAATTAGAAATCTTTTATTGGCAAGATAATAACTAAGGATTTGAAAACTAATTTAAGAAAATCTTAATCCAATAATGGATTATACTCATAATTTTAAATAATATCTAGTGTTTATCAAGGTATTTTTAATAAAACTCGATATTAGCAAAATATCATTTAAAATATATTCGTATTAAGTCAAAACCTTATTTAAAGATAATTTGGTAAATCTCTTTATCGATCAAAACAAATATGATTTTCAAATCTCTTTCGAAACAAATAGTTTTGGAAGTACAAAAATAATGACAAACATTTTTATGAGGCATAATAATAAAATTCAAAATTCAAATATTTTTATTATAATAAATTAGTACCTTCCAAACTAGTTTTTTGAAATGACAAGATAATAGTAAACGTCTATATGTTTCAAACAGGATTTATTTCCACATACGAAAAATAAAATAATTAAATAAATAAATATTTTTTAAAAAATTTGGGAAAAGGATTTACAAATCTATTCACCGTAGAAATAAATTCATCATCGAATTTAAGGACTACTAGGATAGACAGACTTGGTTGATCGATGAAAAAAGATGGTAATAATTTTATGATAAGAGAATATTGATCAAACAAATGAAAAGAAAAAATACTTTAATAAAACATTGATCGACTAGAGTGGAAATGAAAGGGGTAAATCGGTATGGCTTGGTGTTGAAACCTTGGGCTATGGTCTTGAATCCTAAAATACCCTAAAATGTTCTAAAAAATTCGACACAAAAGCTAACAATAACCTTAAGGACAATTCATCAAGCGAAGACTCTACCCACCTTAGAAATTTTTTCCTCAAAATTTTGAAGGGCATGATTAAGAATATAATCAAGAAATGATGTGATCAATGAACAAAATGAGTTAGATCATGAATAGAATCGAACTTTGAGAAATGATACCACGTGGCACGATTAAAGTATAGTCCAAAGGGTCTAGTCACAATAGTCATGGGTATAATCGAAATAGGATTAGTTAAACAAGAGAAAGTTATTAGGTATGATTAACTACTAATCGAAAGTATGCCAACATGACCAACGATCCAAAAGTTAGACAAAGTCTAACATGATTAAAATCACTTAGACACAAGTAGGATGTAGTTACAATCAAGGCTAATCATGAAAGTCATCCAAGCATGATTAAAATTTGGCGTGAGTATGAATATGATCACGATCAAAGTTGGAATAAAATATTAAAATTAGCAATAATAGGGTTGAAACATAGGCAGGACTAAAATTATAGTAAAAATAGTTTAGTCACGATCAAAGTCGTTTAAGAATGATGAGATCATTTTGGCATGATCAACAAGTTAAGCAAAATTATTTAGGCACGATTATAGAGTCAAGACCTAGGTATGGCTATGATTCTAGTAAAATTTAATCAAAATATACGAAAGGATTACTGGGAGGGAACTAATAGGATGGTTAGAAAGAGGCTACAAGGCTTATCGAGAAGACATATAATAAAATAGGATACAAAATCAAACTGAAATGATGGTGTAATAGTCATATGCCCGTAAAAGATATAGCCTCTATGGTATTCGAAAACCATAAGCATATCCAAAGTCGCTTTACTGTGAACTTATGCCTCGCCAATGTACATCTGGCTGCATTAAGCCCTTAGTTTTATGGCTCAAATATGATATGGTATCGGATACTCTATCAACTCTATCCAATATTGACATAAAGATAACTAAAATCAAAATAGGACAACAAAGACATAGTTTTAATAATATACGACAACCCACGCATACCTGAAATTACTTCAACATAAGGATCATGCCTCGCCAGTACGCTGATGGCTGCAGTGAACCCACAGTCTCCATAAATCAAGTGCGTATATGTTTTGACATTGTAAGTCAACGAATATTCTTTCAACTATATCCATAAGAATTCTTCAAAGGAGTTTTTTTAGAAATTCAACTAGCGGATCATGTTAGTATCAGTCCTTGAAGTAAAATTATCAATTTTGAAAATCAAACGATTGATTAGGAAGAAAATGGTCGAAGATAATAGAAATTTTAATTTCTATTTCTCTAAGATTCAAGGATCGAGGAAAAAATATATATGTAACTTGAATTTTTAACAAAACTAACTAGGAATAAATTTATGGATAATCGAATCGGATTAGCTTCAAACTCAATAGATGGAAATAAAATATAGGATGATAATGCTTAGAGTGGACAGAAAGATAATTTGAACAAATTATCAAGGTTAGGGATTGAATTCTAGGAAGGCCTAAGTTACTGAATGAATAGTCTATCCACCTTGATCCTACCATCTTATTACAACATAATAGTATGTCTATGAAAATTCCTCAAGTTTGTCTAATAGGGGTCTACTTAAATCACATGGTCCAACGTAGCGACCTTAATTATCCAATGGTCAATTTGAATAAGGGACTCCTAGTCCTAATCATTCTCCTAAATCAATTCAATTCTAATTGTGAATGAGGGACTCCTAGCCTACGTTGCAGAATAGACGTAGTCAGCTGTCTAGACAGCAATGCTTAAGATCACAATATTGCTCATAATCAATATCTTTTTATTGTTCATTCACACAACAAAATAAATTATAATATCCAAAGTTACATTTGATTAAAAAATACAATGTCACACAAAATAAAAAAGACGACCAAATGTATACTCAACTATCTAACTAGTCTCTAGGCTTTGACATTTAAATACGCCCGTATCTCCCCCAAGGATCCTACGCATAAAGTAGCCAACGACTATCTGAAAAATAGATTTCTATTCAGGAATGGAATGAGTATAATTCATTGAGTGCAGTTCCAAGTATATGTTAATAACTATATGACAGTTGTTAGTCATAAATTACATGATGAGATTATTAAGACAAATACAACAGAAAACAAGAGGAATAGTAGACATGAAAATATGACAGCAGTTAATGAGTAAGACAAGAGGAATAACTAACTATGTGGTTTGAAGTATTCTTTCGATATATGATCGGTCTGGGACAGTTACACCACAATGTCTACATTATGATTAGCATTATCAAGGTCTACTGTGCAGAAAATAAAATAAGGTCTAAAGTCTGATCACATATCTATTTAGTACTTTTCCATCCCGACAGAATATACGAGAAAGAAGGCATGACATTGTAAAAGAAATTTGAAGTGCCATCGTGTAACGAGTGTGTCAAAAAATCAAATATCATATAACTAGACAGTATGATATAGTAATTAACAATACTAAAAACAGACAATAAATGTACTCACCTGGGGTCCCTAGCAGGAGAAACCGATAATTCGGTTGAGATCAGGACACTCTGATTGGCTAATGTTGATGTGCAGAAATCCCAAAGGGCAAAAAAAAAATGAACACGATTAGCCATGATCAAGGTTTCTAATCTAGAGGAATATGATTTTTAAGAGAAGTTAATCCTTAGTTGAAACATATCCTAGAAAAATATTTATGCCTATTTAAAAGCCCAAAACTATTTTATTTATATATATATTAGAAAAATATTTGTAACATAACAGGTATTAACTCTTTTTAAGAAAATATTCATATATATAATACCCTTAGTATATGAAGCCCAAATTATAATCAAGCCCAAGATATTCAAAGCTCGTGTATAACATACTCATCGATAGAGTACAAAACTATTAAAAATACTATATTGTTATTCCCAAAACCAATTAACCCAAAATGTAAAATAGAGCCCATATACGTTATTTAGAATTTATATCAAAACAAAAATATATTTTTGTATGGGAAATGTTTATAAACTATCTAAAAAATATACACCATGCTTGAAACTTTATATTTTATTTGACAAAATATTTTAAATGAATGCTTAAAATCATGGAATCGTTTTTAGGAATAAAATCAAAATACAATTTTAGATGAAGACTACATTTGGAAAGTGGCTAGAATACTATAAATATATATTTTTGAGTAAAAACATACGTCTAATTCTTATAAGAATTACAACATAATTTAGAAATATTAATATATCTACTTATGAAACCCTTAATACTTAATGATAAAATAACACTAATATTACTACCAAAATATTTATCAATAATTTAACAATGTATATATATATATCTACATATATTATAACAATACATATATACTCTATCAAAATATATGTAATAGCCTATTATATCTAATTCATACCACAGGCCCATGCTCAGCCCAATTTTTCCTTCCTGCTTCTTAAACAAAAGAAGCAAACCTAACAACCATAAAAGAAGGAAAGAGTGTGTACTCTCTTTACTGAAAAGGAACTCTCTATTCAAAGAGTTCCGTAGAGAACAAGAGAGGGAGGGAAAGAAAGAGAGGGTAGAGGCATACCGGAGGAAGAGGGGAGGTGGCGCTCGCCGCTGATGGTGCGTGTGCGGCTACGATGCAGCTGTTGCTCCGTCCACGCTACGTGGAGGAAAGTGCGCTCGCGGCAGTGCAGCATGGAGGAGGCATCGACAGCCAAGAGGAGATGGCTCGACGGGGTTAGGATCGTCGAGGCACGGTGGAGGGGAATTTCTGGTGCTCACCGAGGGGCGGCGGAGTGAGACGCCGGACGAAGGTAGCATAAGCGGCATCTTCGGCAAGAGCGGAGGAGGTAGGCGGTGGTGTCATTTTAATTTGGGTTTAGTGGTGGTTGTGTGGTCTTGTGTGGTGGCGGTGGCACTATGTTTTGGTGGTTATGGAGAGAAGAGGTGGTAATGGTGGCAGATCGGTGGTTGTGCTGGCCAGTGCAGTAGGTGGTTCCAGATGGCCAGATTTGTCATAATCGGGTGGCGGACAGGGAGTCGAAGATGATGATGAGATGTAACAGATGAGGTGGTCGGATGGGCGAGGTGGTACTGTATGTGGAGGGACATGGTGGTGCGGGGACCCGTCAATAGATATGCGGTAGAGGATCGATGGTGGTGAGGGTCTGCCGAGGAGGAGGCAAGGCGTTCATCTGGGGAGGGTGTCACTTCCATTTTTTATTATACGTATTTCCAGTATACGTGTACGAATTTCTGACATTTGTCAGGTAACCCATGTTTTGACTTGTTTTGCTTAGCCTAGTCTTGGTTTAATCTTGACTTGGTTTGGTTCATCATGGCATGTTAACTTGGCTTGGTTTGGTTTGATTTGGGGTTGGGTTGAGATGAGTTGGCTTGGTATATATACCAACATCTCTCTCTCCTTATTTATTTTTTATTTACTTCTCAATCTTCTTCTTCTTCATTTACTCCTCCCGCCTACCAAGCCCTAGGCAAGTGCAACTTGCTTCATAATGGATCTTAAATTTTATTGTAATATCGTCTTCCTTGCTTGATTCTAAGCCTCTTTAGAACTTGGAGTTTTTGGTCTTGATGTTTACAGTTTTGTAGATCTAAGTTTATAGTTTTTTTGGTTTTGATCTCTTAAACTTTGTTATTTCCAAAATCTAATGGTCTCATGTTGTGGGGAATTCAATTCTACCCAAATTTGGCTTTTGAACTGCTTGAATTCGACTTTGTATGACGAAGTTATGCTATTTTTGTGTTCATGGGTTCCCGTACATCTTCGGTGCCGCGGGGACGATAAACAGTGTCGCGCCAGTGCCATTTGTTGGTCGCGTGCCGTGAGTCTTGCTTGCACGCTCTGTGTGCCACGCATATTTTTGCTCGCGGGCGTAGTGCGCCCGTGTGCGAATTGCCTCTAAATTGATGTTTTTTCCCGTTTAAGCTGTTTTGTAGCTAGAATCTTGAAAAGCTCAAAACATTAAAGTTGTAGATCTTTGTCTTAGATTCTAGAATCTTCATGTCTCATTTTAACTGGAGTTCACATGCGACTGATAGTTTCAATCACCCATGGATGTCCTTGGTCGCTTCGCATGTTTTCTATACTTGACCTAAATTACGACGACCCGACTTGACAACTTGGTAATCTGAGCTAGTAACTTGCTTGAGCATGATAATATGATCTTGTCTAGATAATATTGATAGTGGTCCATCATGACGCACTCTTGACAAGTACTCTTAACATGACAAGTAAACCTGACATGACATGTATAATCTTGATCGTTGTTGTGATAGCCAATACTGACTTGCAAAGGATAACTCTTGTCTTAACACCGTGGTTGATTTTTCTAATTATGATTGAATAAGCTACCTGTTTTGTCTTGTATCATGTCTAGGACATGGATTTCTGGTTACCACGGTCAGGAATTCATAATGAATATGACTAGGTTAATGACTAGATTGATCAAGTAGATCATATAGAAATACTTCCCAGTTACAGGCGATCCCATTATCCCGGCCACACCTGTGGACTTGTAGCCTACCGTCGAGTAGGGCGTATTTCCAGCACACTTTCATGTGTTGCACTCTAAGTTTCCTTATAATTCTTTTAATTCTTGAAAAACTCTTGTAACCTCGCCTGGATAACCTGGATAGTCTGCAGGGCTTGTGACTGTGGGAACATCTCACTGCATCTTGTAAGTAACTAGGCCATTGATAACCCTAGTTAGCTAATGATAGCAAGTCGTAGGACTTGATTGGCCGTGCCTGAATGATTGTCTCATGATTAACATGGGAATTATATTCTACCTCTTATTTTCTTAGTACAAGATAGTATGATAACTTAAAGCATGTCTTTTATGTTATTTAATTATGTTCATTCATCAGTTCTTCTATTCATTTATGCTAGTTTTAGTTCCTAAGTGGAGCCTTCCTTGTGGTACTTAATCTTTTTAGGGTCTAACCCAGCTGGTTTTCTATGGCCAAATTTTGGAGTAGTACCCGAGGATCTACCTGCCTTCCAGCCAGATAGTGAACACCATGCGTAACCCTGGCAACGAGTGGGTTTCTTATTTTTGCTCTACTACTCTATTGTAAATTATTCTTTTGAGGCGTTTAGCCGCCGAGCATTTGTTAGATCATGTTGAAACTTTAAATTCTGTCTGCCTATGGGCTGCTGCATGATTTGCAAATCCTAGGTTGATCATGTATGACTTAACTCTTGCTAGTCTTCGCATATTATATGACTAGCTTCATGATCATCTAAATATATAATGTTTGGGATGGCTTACTTTGTATGTATGATGATCTAACATCTAGTAACAATAATTTGCTTGCTTGAGATTAAGACACTAGGCTTGTTCTTGACCATAAGAGACTGATGGATTGTAGATAAACCCTCATGCATCTAGACAGTTGTGACCGTATTACAAGGTGGGTTGCACTTTAATGTATGTAGCTGGTTGTGTCTATCCTCCGCTCTCTAGTATTCTGGTTCTGTGGCGTGATATGGTTTAAGTCGGAGCCCATGCAAGTCTTGTAAATCAAGATATATGAGGGCTTTACTAAATATATGTCTTAATCAGCATTCGCCATTGATCTCTACTTGTACTTTCTAATCTTGCTGAACCTTGACCTGATAAGGCACTTTATCCTTGATCTATCTTGGTCCTTCCTTATTGTTTCCCATGTTATTTTCTTCAGTAGCATTGTTTATGATCCTACCGATTAGCCGGTGGAGCACCTCAAGTAAACCTGCAGCAACCTGGGGATCAAACCCAGCACTCAAAGGAAGCATCCCTAGTCATGCCTACCGGGAATCAAGAGTCCCTAATTGATCCAGCCTAGCCTGCAGATCCTGACAATAAAGCCCTGATAGGACTCGTTCAGGACTTGCTTGCATCATAAGATCGTCGAGATGATGCCCTGCAGCAGACAGAACAAGAAGCTATGGGCAGAGTTGGTTATCAAGGGAACATTATGGCTAACAGCTTCAAGAGCCTGAACCCTCCTTTCTTTGACAGTAGTGAAGATGCTATTGCTTCTGACACATGGCTTCAGGATATAGTGGTCATTCTGGATGCAGCTAAGATTCCAGAGGAAAAGAAGGTGGCCATTGTGCGCCTACAATTATTGGACTTAGCCCGCAGCTGGTGGGCGATGCTAGCAGTTGGTATGGTGACGCTTATCTTGTGGGCGTTATTCAGTGACAAGTTTTAGACGAAATAATTTAATGCAGTAGCTCGGTATCATTTATAGACAAGGTTCAACAATCTCAAGCAGTTGGGAATGACGGTTGATGGATATGCGGTCGAGTTTTCTAGGCTTAGTTGGTTTGCTTCCAATAAAATTTGGTAGCGACCGAATTGGACTAGGCACAGCGATTCTAGTAGGGATTCTACCTAGTGATCATTCTAGCAGTGGAGCAGTTTGAGCACCAGACATTTGATACAATTTTACGAGCAGCAAGGAGGCACAAATATACCTCCCAGAGGATAGCTGGAGGACGGAAGAGGCCTCATGGACAGTTATCTCAGTCATCAGCCCCAGCCCCGGCAGCTAGGGATTTGACCATTGGATCTCCTAGGAGGGCGAGCATAGTTTTGTTGGTTCAGCACTCGACTCCGACGTACCCTCAGCAACAGAAGATCTGCAATCTTTCGTAATGGATTGCTCTCATTGTGGAAAGCCTGGACACATAGTATCAGAATGTCGTAGAGCACAAGGATTGTGCTTGGCTTGTGGGGTACTGGATCACAGAATCGGATCTTGTCCGTATAGAGCCAATTCTTCTTCGTTAACCCTAACTAGTCTATCGGTTAGGGCACTAGTACAGCAGCAGCAGTAACAGTATGCTCAGGCCCAAGCTCAGATTCCGAATAGGCAGAGAGGTTACCAACAGAGGGGACCAGCACCAAAAGGATAAGGTCAAACTATGGCTTTGACCATGGCATAATAATTGGCATCAGGTGAGGTGGTGGCAGGTACCATTCTCGTTAACTTTTTTCTAGCATCATTATTATTTGATTCGGGTGTATCGTATTTATTTATATGTCTACAGATTCGCAACACGGATAGGACTGGAGCCCAAGTCATTATCAGTAAGGCTCAATATCCTTACTGGTAATGGTCTTCTGGGAGTAGATAGAGTCTTTTCCTTGGGTCAAATCGTAGTTAATTAGCGGTAGAGAGTTTTTCGCTAGATTGATCGAATTTTCGATGACCGACTATAATGTGGTCCTAGGAATGGATTGGTTGAAGGATCAGTATGCAAGAATAGACTCCCATATTGGCAGAATTATTTTTGGTATTCCCAGTGAAGAAAAGTTTTCGTTTTCCAGAGGCGAAGTAGAACTTTCTCCACCAGTCTTGCGGATGGAAGTAGCAGAAGCACGTCAGTTTACAGAGTAGCAGAAGAATTTCCTGATGTATTCCCCGAAGAGCTTCTAGGCATGCTACCAGAAAGGAAAATAGAGTTCACCATTGATTTGATTCTAAGGACGGCACCAATATCATGGAGAGTCTATAGAATGGTACCATCAGAATTAGAGATCCTGTACAAGATGATTAAAGAACTCAGAACCAAGGGATTAATTCATGCTACTAGATCACCTTGGGGAGCTCCGATGCTTCTTGTGAAAAGGAAGAATGGTACGTCAAGATTGTGTGTTGATTATCGTACCTTAAATTTTATAACAATCAAGAATAGATATCCCCTACCAAGGATAGATGACTTATTTGATCAACTCAGTGGAGTGGCGGTATTCTCAAAGATTGACTTACGGGCGCGGTACCATCAAATAAAAGTCAGAGAGCAAGACATCCTGAAGATGGCATTCAGATCTGGATATGGGCATTGAGGGTTTCTCGTTATGCCATTCGGAGCGACCAATGCGCAAGCAGTATTCGTGGATCTCATGAATCGCATATTCATGCCTTATTTGGATCAGTTTGTGATAGTTTTTATAGATGACATCTTAGTCTATAGCATGAGTGAAGCAGAGCATGAGCAACATCACTACTAAAATCTGCTCATTTGGCGACATAAATTTAGCGACGTTCAATTAACGTCGCTAAATTGTGTATATTAGCGACGTTTTAGTGAGGCGTCGCTAATCGTCGCTACTAGCGACGAAATAAGCAACGAAATAACGACGTATATTAATTTCGTTAGCTAGTCCTCGCGAAACGTCGCTATGACGTCGCTAATATCGACTAATTTAGCGACTGTCGGTTGAACGTCGCTAAATTCTAATTATATCCCCCCTATCGATTCATTTTCTCCCATTTTCCTCTCTCACTCTCTCTCCTTCCCCTCCGGCGCTCTCACTCTCTCCGGCGGTGACTCTCACTCTCTCTGGCGACTCTCCTCCCTCTCCGACACGTGACTCTCCCCTCCCCCTCTCTCTCTATCTCTCTCTCTCTCTATCCATCTGTTTTAGTTGTTGGTGGTTTGGAGGGGTGCGGGTGGCTCGGGGGGTGGTGCAGGGGGGATACGGGTGGTTGGAGGGTGGCCGAAAGGGTAGGGAAGGGGGGACAAGGGCGGCTGGGGGAGAGGACCTAGGGTTAGGGTTCGGGTTAGGGTTTATTTCCTCCCATTTTACTCTTTCACTCTCTCTCCTTCCCCCCCTCCGGCGCTCTCACTCTCTCCGGCGACTCTCACTCTCTCCGGCGACTTTCTCTCTCCAGTTGTTTTGGTTGTTGGTGGTTGGGGGGTGCGCGTGGCTCGGGGGGATGGACAGGGGGGGATGTGGGTGGTTCGGGGGTGGCTGGGGGGGTGGGACAGGGGGGACGAGGGCAGCTGGGGGAGGCGAGCTATGGGTAGGGTTCGGGTTAGGGGTGGGTATGTGTGGGCGGCTGGGGGAGGGGAGAAGGGGGGTGGGGGCTGCTGGAGGAGGAGAGCAGGGGGGAGTGGAGGGTTAGGTTTCGAGTTAGGGGTGGTATAGGGGGGTTTGGTCAGGGGAACCGATAGTGCCAAAAAAATATTAATTTAGTAATAATTATTTGCTTTCCGACACCGAAAATGTGATACTCCGATTCGAACGCCCCGATAGTGCCGATATTTGTAACAAGTAGTTTTGTTGGTTGGTTAATTGGTAACATGGTGATCGAAACATATAGTCCCTGCAGCCATTCGACTGGCAAGAAAGAAACTATGGCATGGTGATCAGGACATAGTCCCTGCAGCCATTCGACTGGCGAGGCAGAAACTATGTAGCCATAGATAAAGTTGACTGCCCTCCGACCCTCATCCCTCGGCAATGATGATATGACAACCTATTACTATATCTTATATAGTAGTAGATGATGTCTTAGTATTATATTATATGAGTTCATCTTGATTCTATTACATTCTTCAGATACTAGATACTAGATTCGATAAGAACTTATACAACACCATATGTACAGAACATAGATGATTCACACTAATGTATACTAAAATGAATTTTTGGTTGTGTTCTGAGCCATCCGCTCTCACACTTGGTGATCGGGACATATAGTCCCTGCAGCCATTCGACTGGCGAGACAAAAACTATGGCATGGTGATCAGGACATAGTTCCTGCAGCCATTCGACTGGCGAGGCAGAAACTATATAGTCGTAGATAAAGTTGACTACCCTCCGACCTTCATCCCTCGGCAATGATGATATGACAACCTATTACTATATCTTATATAGTAGTAGATGATGTCTTAGTATTACATTATATGAGTTCATCTTGATTCTGTTACATTCTTCAGATACTAGATACGATAAGAACATATACTACACCATATGTACAGAACATAGATGATTCACACTAATGTATGCTAGAATGAATTTTGGGTTGTGTTCTGAGCACAGCCGGCGGCAAGACCTGGAGGAATTTCGGTACGTTTTTTTCAACATCCGTAGGAGAACTATAAGGGTATATCCTTTCACTAAATGTCATATTGTCAAAGACCCTTAATGTGAATATCATGTTACCGCAGTGTCGGAAGACTAACATGTCATAATTTTCTAAGCCGTATGCTTTGACACAATCCTCCCAACTCTTTCCTCCTATGTAGTAATCTTGCACTTCATAAAGAAATGCAAGATTACTAAATAGGAGGAAAGAGTTGGGAGGATTATGTCAAAATACACGACTTAGAAAATTATGACATATTAGTCTTTCGACACCGTGGTAACATGGTTGTCACATTAAGGGTCTTTGACAAGGTGACATGTTGTGAAAAATATATCCTTATAGTTCTCCTACGGATGTTGAAGAAAGCCTCTGTACTTCCTCCAGGTCATGCCGCCGGCTGTGCTGCTTCCCGCCCCTCTTCCTGCCCACTTCTTCTCCCCCGCCTCTACACTTGAACTGGATATCATATGTGGAGGCTTGATCAGAACGGAGGAATGGATGGATGGAAGAGAACTAGAAAACACTGATCCTTCCTGTTGTGAGAACTGTGAAGAGTGAGAAAGGAGAGGGGGGTCTTTGATTTTTGCGTTCATCATCATTAGAGGGAGCAACACTGGAAAAGTTGTGACGTTGATAGCATGAGAGAGGGAGAGGGGAATGGAGGGAGGGAAGTGGCTGCATGCCTTTGGCTCACTCGAGCGATATTTGTGCGTCATCTGGTGGCGCTCCTCTGGCTCCAGCACCGTATCTAGCTCCAGCTCCAGGCGATCAGTAGTTTCGTTTTTACATTTTTGGACTGTACTATATTTTTGACTTTGTACGTATTTGGGGATATTCAGTTTTTTCGTTGAGGATACTGAGTTTGTATGTATTTGCAGATATTATATATTGACATTGTTCGTTACGGATAGTATTTTTTTCTTTATATTTTGTGTGTGTTCTGGAATGTTTTATGCGTGCCGGTGTTGAGTGTTCCACCGAGGGGGTCGGCGAACCCAGGGATTGGATTTTGTATTTTGTATTTTGTATTCTGTATTTTGGCTCAGGCTCCAGCTCTATTTGCATTAATCTACGGTACGACATGGTGATCAGGACATAGTCCCTGCAGCCAATGATGATACGACAACCTATCACTATATCACACTATGTAGCCGTAGATAAAGTTGACTATCCTCTGACCCTCATCCCTCGACAATGATGATACGACAACCTATCACTATATCTTATATAGTAGTAGATGATGTCTTAGTATTACATTATGTGAGTTTATCTTGATTCTGTTACATTCTTCAGATACTAGATACGATAAGAATATATACTACACCATATGTACAGAACATAATGATCCACACTAATGTATGCTAGAATGAATTTTGGGTTGTGTTCTGAGCCATCCGTTCTCATACTTAAGTACTGAGAGAGCGCCGGAGAGAGTGAAAGCGCCGGAGGGGGGGATGAGAGAGTGTGAGAGAGTAAAATGGGGAGAAATAAATTGGTGGAGGAATATATGTCACGACCCCACCCACTGTGAGGGTATGAGTGCGTAACAACGCCCAACCTACGTCACAGTGTCGGCGGTAGAACGGTGTCCTAGGTTACTATCTGACCAATAACTCATGTAATTATAATGTACTTGTCAAATCTCAACTCCGAACGGAGGACAAGTATAAGATATTGTAACTCAATCACAGTCTAAGCACGATAAGATAACACAGAAGAAATAACTAAAAAATAGAAAGACAACCACTAAAATAATAATAACTCTCAACAATCTCAAATACTACACAAGTCTCAAATCAATACAAAAGTTCGACATGAAAAACAGATGCTAGTCTACTACACTAAATTCCGATCACTCCTGAGTGTCAGGGCCAAAGGTAGCCATCCCGTCTCCGGGTCCATAATATGTAGGCATGTGTCCTCAGGGCAATCATTTGAAAAATTTTCAACAGGTCCAGTCAGGACAGGAACGAGTACAACTCATCAAGAAAACCCAAATAAATGATAGAGAACTATAAAACAGTTATAGACAGTTGTATTGATGAACATGACAGTTTATATTCAGGTGATGGTAGAGAAAGACAGATAAAGTACAAGAAAAGTAAGTAACTAAACAAGAGAAGAATCATGGCAATAAAGACTGTAAAAATGGAACTAGCTGAACTAGAGTAACATGGTATAAGTCCAGACAGTAAATGTAGACAAGTGTAACTCCAATGTAAGTCCAGTATAAGACGAATCTAATACAAGATAAATCCAGTACGGGACGATTCCAGTCATAGTGATCAATAATTCCAGGGTGAGTCCAGCCTATACTCTAACAGTGTGTTTTAAAATACCGAAATCGAAATGTAAATGATTGTAGGTAATACGGTACATCACACACCTGGCCGAATGTGAGATGGCTATCATTCCAGTAGATTCCAGTTGGAAGATTCCAGATTTGGGGTATGTCTACATGTCTTACTCAAGTATTTCCTCTCCCAATAAGTACAAGTGAATCCAGGATACGACATGAGAATCGAGATGAGTCTAGCCAACATGGTGATACCAGCAAGTGATTCCAGGGTGATTCCAGTAATAGAAGCCAGACATGATGATATCAGTAATAGAGGCCAGACAATATAGTATGTGTGTCGTATACATGAACCCAGAATATCCATACGTGTTATAACAGAGAATCACATACATCTAACTAGAACTGAAGTACAGTAATTGACAAATAAATGAGAGAACTATCAGAGAACGTACTCGCCTGCTACTCTGAAAAGAGTAGTATAATATCAGATGTCTGCAACAGAGTCACAATGTCCTAAATAGAGCAATACGGGTTATAATATGTTCAAAATAAGGTAAATAAAATCTACGATGCAATCTACATGATTTCTAGGTCAATCTAGGTCAAAATCAACTATAAATCAAACCTGGTCAACTGTCTAAGTCAAACTAGGTCAATTGGTCACATTTAGACTCAATGTTGATTTTTGGTCAACTCTAGTCAATCCTGAACTATTGGACCTTGGTCAATTTTAGGGTGGTTAACTGTCAAGTCAACTCTAAGTAAAGATAACTCAAATCCACCCTATAGACTTACATATCCTAGGATACCATATTTATTAATATCATATTACCTATCAATGTATACATACCCAATGTCTATAGCCCTAGACATACACAAGCCTATCAAACAAAACCACACACCTATACCTATCTATCACATATATCCATCAACTATATATTCATGAATATATACATAGGAATCATATATATGTGTATGTCTACATATATATAGGTATCACAAGTAATGTGAGCTCTCAAACCTACACACACATATAGCCTCATGACGCAATCACTACTCCATCTCACCAACCAACTCTCATGTAGCCCTCTTACTACAATGCTAACTAATACTAACAGTCTAATACCAAGACTGCCTTTAGCCTATGCCTATAACCTATCTTACACACCAACTAGAGAGTAACAAAATACTAACTCACTCATTCTATCTCAAAGACACACTATAAACCTCATAACCTAATTCAATGTATAACTATAACCCTGAAAAATTAACATAATCCAAGTAGCAATATCAGGGTTGAATCTCAAATACCAAACTGGAACACAGAGATCAGTGTATTCTCAGTTCTGTCCTAGAAAAATTTAGGTTTAACTGCTTACAACCTAATCCTAACATGAACTAAAATCCTAACTTACCAATATCCTAATTTCCTTAAACCCCAACACACACACTCATATATCTAACCCCATAGGTTCAGGACACAAGACCCTCCCTGATACATCAATCCTCCACTCAGCAGAAGTTTCCCTCAATTCCTGTAGGATACTAGGATACCTAGTGTGCATGCAGTTGTGTGCAGTGAAGGGTGTAATGTCAATGACAGTGCAATACAATAATGTGTGTGCAATACCATGTAGCTCTAGGGTGTTGTGTGGTAGTACATGATTTAGGGTGTGTATGTAATCTGAAAACTAACATGTATTCACAGTGACAGGGAATCAATAGAGAATGTGTCAAACTAAGAAAATGGGTTGTGTGTCAATAGCTTAGGTGTGTTCATATAGAACAGTGAACAAAATCTCAGGATGACAGTTCATATATATACCAACCCAAACATAATTTGAATCCCAATTTCCAACACCATACATAAGCCCCACATCCCAATACATATTCAGTTATAAACATATGTAAAAGAAAAACATGTAAATTAATGTTTGAAATTGGTTTGTAAATCACTCGAAAAAATAGGAATGTTTCAGTTCATGAAATTGACAGTTTCATAACCCAACCAATCCAATTCGAAAACCTATCATCCAAATCCCACACAAATCATAAACTAACCTAAATGTAAACTATTATACATGTATACAAATTAATATGGCAGTTTAAAACATCATAAATCAGTTGAAAAATAGGAATAAAAAATCAGGATTTTGAAAACAGGGTATAGTATATCAGTCGACTATTTCAGTCAAACCTACATTAGAAAATCCATTTAGAACCCAAATTCCAACACAAACCATAACCCCATATTAAGGTAACCTAATACACATGTAAATGAGTTTAAACATGTAAATTTAATATCAAAATTCAGTTAAAAACAGGGAATAATTTCCAGGTTTAGAAAACTGGTATCGTGTATCAGTCCAATGGGTAATTTGAAATTCGAACATTAAAAACTCATTAATATGATGAATTAAAGGTTGGTAAACCAACCCACACTCATGCACGTGTCCCATGAGTCATCTTGTGTCCTGGAGAAATAGGACACGATGTGTCTTGGTTCACGAACGCCACAGTCACGCCCACAGGCACACAGCGTCGTGCACGCGTGTGTGTCACTCTAGGACACGACACGTTGCATGACACAAGTCGTGGTCATGTCCACATGTTTGCCCCATATAGGGCTACGTGTCTATGGCCCTGCAACGTGTCTTTTACACGTGTCGTGTCAGTTTTAAGGCCGTGTCAGTAGCGCAAAATCGTACGTGCACAGCCCGCGCGCACGGCCAGTACGGGAAGGATTTCTCCTCGCACACGCAACCACATGCTCCCATCTTTTGGGAGGATGGTGTCAGTCATCCAAGGAGTGTCTATGTCAATTTTTGTGTCTCGATGCGTCCTGTGCGAGGAGTTCTAGGGCCCGATAGGCAGGGCACTGAACTGGGTCTCGCACGGCATGTCCAACCCAAAAGTCCGACACAAAATGACACGAAAACACAAAACACTCTTCACAAAAATTAATGTACATTTTTAGATCTAAAAATTCATATAATTAGATTTACAAAAATCAAAAATAAATTTCTAAGTGACATTTAATCAAACACCTATACGTACACCATGACATGTGTCCGATACGGACCGCAAATGGATACAAAATTGGCCCAACTTCAGGGACAGCTAGGGGACTCCTAGATCTAGCCCTAAATGCAAAGAAAACATAATATTAGATCAATTTATGAAATTTTACCTAAAGGTGCAAAAAGCATGAAAAAGCTCCAAATGGGGGATTCTTCCTTGCTAGCCAAATGCTCCCAAATTGTCCCAAAGCTGGGATTAAACTCCAAAATCAAAAAAAATAGGAGATTATTAGGTTCTAATGCAAGAAACTAGATTGGAAAAGGATTTAAAATGAATAATCTATGGGTTGGGGAAGAATGGACAAACCTTTCTTTTCTCTATGTGTTGAAATGACATAAAAGAGGCAAGAACTAATGAAGATATTATTTATAGGGATGGGGGAGCCCTAGTGGCTGGTCAATAAGTGAAAATTAGGGTTAGGTTTTAGTCTAATGGGCTATGGGCTTAAGTCACAAGTCATGAAATCATAAGTCATTGCATTAAACCATAAGTCATGACTAGTTTACTCTAAACTTATTCCTCTCATTCTTAAACTAACTTCTAATGACTAAAATGGGTTAACTCAAGTTAGACTAGGGTTACCATAGCTAGGATTTGGTTCTAGACTACTCTACAAGTCTCTATAAGTCAAAGTCACAGATATCAATCACCAATTCAATTATTTAATCAAATAATTCAATTAAGACAAAATGACCAAATTACCCCTAGGCTAATAATGATAATTAAATATTCCTAATCACATAGTTGGGCTCTAGGTCGTGCAGTCTCTAGGGTTTCACTAGCAGTACATCAAAATCACAAGTCATGACTTAAAACAGTTTTTAAATAGTTTTAAAATGATTAAAAATCACCAAAAATCATAATATGAAATAAATATTAATAATAATAATTATAATTACAAAATTTTAAAATTACCCTTATCTGAAAAACTGGGTGTTATAATATAACTAGAATTTAGCGACGTTCATACTAACGTCGCTAAATTAGTTGCTATTAGCGACGTCATAGCGACGTTTCGCGACATATAGTACCGATATTTATAACAAGTAGTTGTGTTGGTTAGTTAATTGGTAACATGGTGATCAGGACATATAGTCCCTGCAGCCATTCGACTGGTGAGTCAGAAACTATGGTACGACATGGTGATCAGGACATAGTTCCTGCAGCCATTCGACTGGCGAGGTAGAAACTATATAGTGGAAGATAAAGTTGACTGTCCTTCGACCCTCATCCCTCGGCAATAATGATTCGACAACCTATCACTATATCTTATATAGTAGTAGATGATATTTTAGTATTACATTATGTGAGTTCATTTTGATTCTGTTACATTCTTCAGATACTAGATACTGGATTCGATAAGAACGTATACTACACCATATGTACAGAACATAGATGATTCACACTAATATATGCAAGAATGAATTTTGGGTTGTGTTCTGAGCCATCCGTTCTCACACTTAAAACACATATGAATTAGAACTGTCTGTCTTTGTATTTTCGGCGAACCCAGGGATTAGATTCTATTTTGTATTTTGACTTTGTACGTATTTGGGGATATTCAGTTTTTTCGTTGAGGATACTGAGTTTGTACGTATTTACGGATATTGATTTGGTTTGTTGAGGATATTATATATTGATATTGTTCGTTACGGATAGTATTTTTTCTTTATATTTTTTGTATATTCTGGAATGTATTGTGCGTGCCGGTGTTGAGTGTTCCACCGAGGGGGTCGGTGAACCCAGGGATTGGATTCTGTATTTTGTATTTCGTATTCTGTATTTTGGCTCAGGCTCCAGCTCCAACACCATTTGCATTCTGGAACCTATTTTTTTATATTTTTTTAACTTAGCAACATATTTAGCAACGTTAACATTAGTCGCTAAACATTAGCGACGTTAATAAATGTCGCTAAACGCGTCGCTAAATACTGACGGGACAACACATGGCACCATAATCTGATGTCAGCTCGTCGTCGCCAAAACGTCGCAAAAGTGACGCCAAACGACGACAACACAATAACGTCACTGTTTACATCGCTAATTAGCGTCAACCAATAAACATCATAAATTATGTCGCTAATTAGCGACCGTTAATAACGTCGCCCTAGCGACATTTTATGACGTTTTCTCGTTTAGCGACACATTTTTTTCCGTCGTTCCCGAAATGTCGTCTTAAACGTCGCTAAATTGATTTAGCGACATTTTTACCGAGGTTAGCGACGTATTGTGTCGTCGCTAATCTGACAAAATTTGTAGTGCATCTTCGAGTGTCCTTTAGATTCTCAGAGAGCACCAGTTGTATGCGAAGTTCAACAAGTGCAAATTTGGCTTGATCGTATTTCGTACTTAGGCCATATTATCGCCAGAGGTGGAGTGGAAGTGGACTCCCAGAATATAGTAGCTATAGAGACATGGCCAGTACCTAGCACCATCGCAGAAGTTTACAGTTTTCTAGGATTGGCAGGCTATTACCGACGATTTATAACAGACTTTGTTCGGATTTCAGCGCCATTGACACAATTGACCCGTAAGGATGTACAGTTTGCTTGGACAGCAGAGTGTCACAGTTCATTCGAGAAGTTGAAGCAATGATTGATGAAGACACCCATTCTCACACTTCCAGATAGAACTGGAGGATTTTTAGTTTATTGTGATACTTCAGGCAGAGGATTAGGATGCATCTTAATGCAACATGTCAAGGTAGTAGCTTATGCGTCATGTCAGCTTCGTGATCATGAGAAGAATTACCCAATCTATGACTTGGAGTTAGTAGTGGTGGTTTTTGCACTTAAGCTTTGGAGGCATTATTTGTATAGAGATCGTGTAGAGATTTTCACCGACCATAAGAGTCTTAAGTATGTGTTTCCCCAAAAGGATCTTAACATACGTCAGAGAAGGTGGCTAGAGCTATTGGTAGATTATGACATCAACCTGCAGTATTATCCTGGGAAGGCCAATGTAGTTGCAGATGCTTTTAGTAGAAGAGCAGAAGCTTATTTTCTAACAACACAGCCAGAGTTATTAGCGGATCTACAGAAGATGGGTATAGAGGTAGTTCTCCCTACGAATATGGCATTGATGGCCAGTATGCAAGTTCAGTCCAGTATAGTAGAGAGAATCAAGATAGCTCAGTCAACGAATTTTAAGTTTCTACGTCTTAGGGCAAAATATGAAGCGGAAAGAAGAGTAGAGCTATGCATTCACGAAGGTTGAACGCTCCAACATAGAAGGCATCCTTGTGTAGCCAGTTGTGACATAAGGCAAGAGATCATAGCAGAAGCCCATAGTTCATAGTATTCAATTCATCCCAATGGCACGAAGATGTATCATAATATTCGTCAGCATTTCTGGTGGAATGGCACGAAGTTAAAGCTGAACATCAGAGGCCAGCTGGACTTCTTCAGCCTTTACTGATCCCAGAATGAAATGGAAGCACATTACCATGGATTTTGTAATTAGGTTACCTAAATCCCAGCTGGAAGAGATGCTATAAGGGTTATAATTGACAAACTCACTAAAGTAGCTTATTTTCTTCCTTTTAGAATTGGTCAGTCGATGGATCAGCTTGCAGAGATGTATCTGAGACAGATAGTCATATTGCATGGAGTGCCAGTCAGTATCATGTCTGACAGAGATTCGAGACTTACATCGCACTTTTGGCAGAGTTTTCAAGAGAGTTTGGGGACTCGACTCAAGTTTAGTTCAGCTTATCATTCGCAGACAGATGGTTAGTCAGAGCACACGATTCAAACTCTTAAAGATATGTTGCGATCCTGTACACTTGACTTTGGTGGTTCATGGGAAGATCACCTGCATCTAGTGGAGTTCTCCTACAATAACAGTTTTTAAGCCAGTATCGAGATGGCACCATTTGAGGCACTATATAGCAGAAGTACAGATCATCATTATCTTGGGACGACGTCGACGAGAGGCAAATTCTTGGAGTAGAAATGTTTACTCAGACAATTGAGGTGGTCAGACAAGTTAGAGATCATCTTCGAGTTGCACAAGATCGTCAGCGCCATTGGGTCGATTCTCATCGACGCCCTCTTGAGTTTTCTATCGGTGATCACGTATTCCTTAGGATCTCGCCTGCCCATGGTGTCATTTAATTTGGCGTACGGGGAAAGATTAGTCCTAGGTATATAGGGCCGTTTGATATTCTCGAGCGAGTATGTGATGCGTTCTATCGTCTCTCACTTCCGTCGTTATTACGTGAGGTACATGAATTATTCTATGTATCACAATTGCGCCGGTACATCCCAGATCCGAGCTATATCCTTGATCATTCAGAATTGGTTGTTGGTACCAACCTTTCGTATGAGGAAAGGCCCATATCCATATTGGACCGAAGGGAGAAGATACTCAAGAACAAGACTTTTAGTTTAGTCTGTGTTGCTTGGGGTCATCACTCTTTGGGTGAGTCAACTTGGGAACATGAGGATGCATGATATCCAATTGCGATATCCACAAATGTTTAACTCATAAGGTATAATGTCTTCCTTATGCCTTATGCTTTTAAAGCCTTGCTTGCCTGAATGATTGCTTGATTAACTGCTAGTCGTAGATTTCTTGTAGTTAGTATAGCTTGCCCCGACACCTCTAGCCTCTTGATTAAATTTTGAGCACGAAATTATTTTAAGGTGGGTAGAGTTATCACTCCCGTTTTTTGTTAAACATATTTCCAGTATACTTGTACAGATTTCAAACATTTGTCAGGTGACCCATATTTTGACTCGTCTTGCTTAGCCGAGTCTTGGTTTAATCTTGACTTAGTTTGGTTCACCTTGGTTCATCATGGCATGTTAACTTAGCTTGGTTTAGTTTGGTTTGTGATTGGGTTGAGATGATTTGGTTTGGTATATATACCAACTCCTCTCTCTCTCCTTATTTATTTTTTATTTACTTCTCTACCTTTTTCTTCTTCATCTTCTTCTTCTTATTCTTCTTCTCCTTTTTTTTCTTCTTCACTTACTCCTCCCACCTACCAAGCCCTAGGCAAGTGCAACTTGCTTCATGATGGATCTCAAATTTTATTGTTCTATTGTCTTCCTTGCTTGATTCTAAGCCTCTTTAGAATTTAGAGTTTTTGGTTTTGATGTTTACATTTTTGAAGATCTAAGTTTATAGTTTTTTGTTGTTCTTGGTTTTTATCTCTTAAACTTTGTTATTTCTGAAATCTAATTGTTCCATGTTGTGGGCAATTTAATTCTACCTAATTTTGGCTTTTGAACCACTTGATTTCGACTTCGTATGACAAAGTTATGTCATTTTTGTGTTCATATATTCTCGCACATCTTCGGTGCTGCGGGAACGATGAATAGTGCTATGCAAGCGCCATTCATTGGTCGCATGTTGTGCCCCGTGCTTGCGAGCTCCGCATGCCGTGGGCAGTTTTGCTCGCGTTCAGTGCGTCTGTGCGCGAATTCCCTCTAAATGGCTGTTTTTGTTCGTTTAAGCTATTTTGTAGCTAGAATCTTGAAAAACTCAAAACATGAAAGTTGTAAATCTTTCTCTTGGCTTCGAGAATATTTATGTCTTACTTTAACTGGAGTTCATATGCGACTGATAGTTTCAATCACCCATAGATGTCCTTAGTCTCTTTGTATGTTTTTTATACTTGACCTAAATTGCGACGACCCAACTTGACAACTTGGTAATCTGAACTAGTAACTTGCTTGAGCATGATAATATGATCTCGTCTCAATAATCTTGATAGTGGCCCGTCGTGGCAAACTCTTGATATGATAAGTAAACTTGACATGACGTGTATAATCTTGATCGCTGTTGCGACAACCAATCCTGACTTGCTAAGGGCAACTCTTATCTTGACACCGTGGTTGATTTTTCTAATTATGATTGAACAAGCTACCTGTCTCGCCTTGTATCATGTCTAGGACATGGATTCTTGGTTACCACAGTCAGAGATACATAATGGATCTGACTAGGTTAACGACTAGATTGATCAAGTAGCTCACATAGAGATATTTCTCAGTTACAGGCGATCCTGTTATCCCGGCTACACCTATGGACTTGTAGACTACCGTCGAGTAGGGCGTATTTCTAGCACACTGTCATGTGTTGCACTCTAAGTCACCTAATAATTCTCTTAATTCTTGATAAACTCTCGTAACCTCACCTGGATAACCTAGATAGTCTGCAGGGCTTGTGACTGCGGGAATATCTCACTGCATCTTGTTAGTAACTAGGCCTGTGATTACCCTAGTTAACTAATGATAGCAAGCCGTAGGACTTGATCTGCCGTGCCTGAATGATTGTTTCATGATTAACATGGGAATTATATTCCACCTCTTATTTTCTTAATACAAGCTAGTAAGATTCCTTAAAGCATTTCTTTTATGTTATTTAATTATGTTCGGTCATCAGTTCTTCTATTCATTTATGCTGGTTTTAGTTCCTAAGTAAAGCCTCCCTTGTGGTACTTGCCCTTTCTGGGGTGTGACACAGCTAGTTTTGTATGGCCAAATTTCGGAGTAGCACCCGAGGATCTACCTGTCTTCCAGCCAAAAGGTGAACACCAGGCGTAACCCTTGCAATGAGTGGGTTTCTTATTTTTGCTCTCCCACTCTATTGTAAATTATTCTTTTGAGGAGTTTAGTCGCCAAGCATGTGTTAGCTCGTATTGAAATTTTAATTTTTGTCTGTCTAAGGGCTGCTGCATGATTGGCAAATACTAGGGGTGATCATGTATGACTTAACTCTTGTTAGTCTTCTCATTTTGTATGACTAGCTTCATGATCATCTAAATATGTAATGTTTGGGATGCCTTACTTTGTATGTCTGATGATCTAACATCTTGTAACAATTATTTGCTTGCTTGAGATTGAGACACTAGGCTTGTTCTTGACCATAAGAGACTGATGGATTGTAGATAAACCTTCACGCATCTAGACTGCCGTGACCGTATTGCGAGGTGGGTTGTACTTCAATATACGTAGCTGGCTGTGTCTTTCTTCTGCTCTCCAGTATTCTGGTTCTGGGGCATGACAGAGGGAGATTGACGGGTATGCTGCTGTTGGGATGGTTGTGTTGGGAAAAGGCAATATAAATGTAATGGAATAATGAAAGGGAAAGAACGGACACAGACACGATGCACGATTTGCTTTGCTTGATAAGTTGTTGGACTTGGAGGAGATGGTAGAAGGAGCTTCTCCTTATATGGGGGTTTAATCTCCTAGTTGGATAAGGACTAAAAGTCCTAATAGATAAGTCCCTCCTTTTATTTAAATCATAATTAATATAATCATAAACTATTAGTAGGTAATAATATTAGTTTAAATCAATGACTTAATATTATCAAATACTTTCAAATATACAAATTCAATTATCAAATAATTTAGATGAATCATCAGGTAAATCAAATAATATTTCAAAGTATATTTAGGCAATTTTTAATGCCTACAATTAGTCACCATTAGTATTCAAAATAATATTTTATATTATCAAAAATAATTTAAATTATATAAATAAAAATTAGTTAAAAATCTTTTATTGGCAATATAATAACTAATGATTTGAAAACTAATTGAAGAAAATCTTAATGCAATAATGGATTATACTCATAATTTTAAATAATATCTAGTATTTATCAAGGTATTTTTAATAATACTCGATATTAGCAAAACATCATTTAAAATATATTTGTATTAAGTCAAAACCTTATTTAAAGATAATTTGGTAAAATCTATTTATCGATCAAAACAAAAACCATTTTCAAATCTCTTTCGAAATAAATAGTTTTGGAAGTACAAAAATAGTGACAAACATCTTTATGAGGCATAATAATAAAATTCAAAATTCAAATATTTTTATAAATTAGTGCCTTCCAAACTAGTTTTTTTGAAATGACAAGATAGTAGAAAAATAACGTTTATATGTTTCAAAGAGGATTTATTTCCGCATACGAGAAATAGAATAATTAAGTAAATAAAAAAAATTTAAAAAAATTGGAAAGAGGAGTTACAAAGAGAGTGTTCTTCCTTTTAAACGTGTTACAATTGGGACAGAACATATTACAAATAGAAGAAGAAATGAGAAGAAGAAATAATAACAAATTATTATTCTTGTTGGGGTGGTGAAGACCACCGTTGCTTAAAGCAAGATTCGCCTACCGCGATATGCTCCTAGGAACCAGCAAATTCTCAAATAACTTTTGGAACTGTCACGACCCGCACCCGGTTTAGGGGTACGAGCACAAGGGTTCATCCAGCCTACACCGCAGTGTCGGTGGTATAACGTTGTATAGGTCGCTTGTAAATCTAACATCTAATATATATGAATATGACCTGTCATCTCCGCATGGAGGAATAATATAACATATGAAATATATAACTCAATCACAAGTTCTAGAGGAAGATAAAGCATGATATTTGGATAGAAGGTAACAAAGATAAAGTCTAAATAGTAGCATAAGTTCATAACACAAATAAGTCTATAAGTCTAAGACAATAGTACATATCCTGAAATAATAATAAAACTCAATCCTACATTCGGAAGAATATGATACAATATGAAATGCTAAATCTCTAAGCCACTACTAAGGAACTCTCTACTGAGCAGGATCCTCCTGAGGCTCCTGGGTGCATCCCTCGTATACTCCTTGACCATATATAGAACAACATTCGAAGCCATCTGAAAAATATATCCAGTCAGGATAGAGCGAAGTAAAACCCAATAGCAGTTCCAATTAATTAACAAGTTCTATGAAACAGTAAATAATAATGTAATACCTGATAAGAAATTTTTAAGGGGTAAGGTAAAAATAGAAGAACAGGTAAATAAGGGACAATATATATAATAGTGGAAAACATGTAAATACGTAAAGACAGACAGATATGTGACAACAAAAAAACCTGTCATGCAAATATACAACAAGCAACTATAGAATAATCCAGGAAAAGCGGTATCTAAACCAGTGTTTTAAAATACCAAGTTGACATGTGAACGTCTAGGGGGTAATATCTGGCAAACCACACGTGTCGTGTGTGGCTGCTATTATTCCAGTAAGACCATGGGATAGAAAGGGTATGTTCACACGTCTCCTAGGTATTTCTCCACCCGACTAGTACTCATGGATCCAGGTCCCAACACAAAGAATCTCAATAGTCCAAAATGGATACACTAGTCTAGTAATTCATTAGTCTAGTAATTTATTAGTCCAGTAAAAGTCGATAGGCCTGAAACTACGCATCTCAAGCTAATGAATCCATACAATACCAATCAGTGTATCCATCATGTCAGAAAATCAAATAAAATACTGTATCATAGAAAATATATAAAAAATGGCAACTACCAGAGAATGTACTCGCCTGGTCCTGAACAGTAAATGTGAACCGAGGCCCAAAGTAAAGTTACGTAGACCTATATATGAAATATACATATTAATTAGTGTTCTGGTGTGTTAATATGAATATCCATGATGCTACATGCACACTAGGTGTCACCCTTATTCCCGTATTTCCCGTATTTCGTATTTATACTCGTATCTGGATTTTGGCATGTATTTTTATTTTTCTCATCTTGTGGAATTTCGGTATTTCTCGTATTTTAGGTTTTGTCATGGCTCGATTTTAATTGGTTTGGTTTGGTTTGGTTTGGTTTATTGTAATTGGAACACCTTAGCCTATTCCCCACCCTCAACACACCACATCCCATCCTCTTTATAACTCCACCAACTTTTTCTCTCTCTTCATAAACTACCATTATTTTCTTCTCCTCCTTCCTCAACACAACTCTCTTCTCCTTCCTCTCCACAACACCAACCCTTAGGCAAGTGCACCTTGCCACCACATGAGAACACCATTTTATTTGTCTATTTGCTTGTTTAGGACATGGTGATCAATATTAGAACTTAGCATTTTGTGATTTGGAGTCTCCATTGCTCTAGATCTAGGTTTTCCTATTTTCGGTTTTGTATGGTTTGATCTACTTAAGTTGGATTTTTATGGGTTTTGATGTTTCCTTGTGGAAGAGAGTTCAATTCCTCCCTGGTTGGAACTTTGGAAATCTGGATTTGGAGTTCGGATGGCCAAGTTGTGATGCCTTGAAGTTTTGGAGCCATTGGAGCTTCTTCTCAGCCATGGAGAAGAAGACCCAGACCCTGCGTGCGTGTTTTTACGCGTACGCAGCTCCCTGCTTGCGTGCTTTTGCACGTACGCAGCTCCCTGCTTGTGTACTTTTGTACGTACGCAGCTCTCTGGCGTGCGTGATTTTTCACGTATGCCGCTCTCTGGTGTGCGTGACTTTTCACGTACGTAGCTCTCTGGCGTGCGTGACTTTTCACGTATGCCGCTCTCTGGCTTGCATGACTTTTCACGTACGCAGCTCTCTGGCGTGCGTGACTTTTCACGTACGCAGCTCTCTGGCGTGCGTGACATTTCACGTATGCCGCTCTCCTGCGTGCGTGACTTTTCACGTATGTCGCTCTCCTGCATGCGTGACTTTTCACGTATGCAGCTCTCCATGCGTGCGTGACTTTTCGCGTACGCAGCCCTCATGCGTGCGTGACTTTTGTTCGTACGCAGCTCCTGTGTGCGTGACTTTTGAGCATACGTAGCTCTCATACGTGCGTGACTCTTGTGCGTACGCTGCACCCTGAGCCCCTCGCTTAACCCATTGGCTCTTGGAGTTTTGGTCTTATTTCTTTAAGCTTGGCTTTTCTATAGTCCTGTATATTGATATTTTATTAGATATTTTACGCCCATTTTATATCCTTACGCCTTTTGTCATGAACTTAATTTTACTTAATATGTTTGGAATGACTATTGTACATGGCATGGTATGACAAGGAACTAGCATAACACGACAGTGACCCGTAGTGGTGCACTCCTGACATGACCAACCTGACATGATAGTGGCCCGTCGTGGCGCACTCCTGACAAGTACCCTGACATGATTTATCTTGATGCTGTTGCGACGGCTAGCTTAACTTGACCTGCCTTGACACCGTGGGTAGTTCTTTCTTTCTTGTTTGTTAAATCCACTTGTCCTGTCTTGCATCATGTCTAGGATGGGACTCCTGAGTACCACGGTCAGGAGTACCTACTAAAATGGATTAAGGTTAATAACTAGAATAATACAGTAGTCATGAAGAGATGACACAGCTACAGACAATCCCGTTACCTGGGCGCTCTTGGGATCTGTAGCCTGCCGTCGAGTAGGGCACATTTCCAGCACACCGTCGCGTGTTGCACCCTCTAAGTCACCTAAGGGTACATTTGTCTTCTGGGCGATGTACCCACCTGAATTTAACCCCTAATTTTCGACCTGGATAACCTGGATGGTCTGCAGGGCTTGTGGTTGTGGAACAATCTCACTGCATCTTGTTAGTAATTAGGCCTGTGATAACCCTAATTAGTTAAAGTAGTAAGCCGTAGTATCTGCTTGGCCGTGATTGATTGAATGAGGGATAACCAGTCTAGCCATGTCTTGATCCAGTACAAGATTGCCTCCTGTCTTGATTTCCTGCATTATTATCTTGTCGATAAATGGTGGGAAGCCAAGTTCTGTTCAGATGAAGGGTTACAACCCCGGTCCTTGTTTGGTTTACGGGTTGTAACCTGGCTATCGGAATAGTTCTATGGTTATCTCGTCGTATATCACCCTGCCATGTTTTCGTAATTTCTAGTTTTAAATATTAGATTTTCTTGTGCTAATTGCTGGTTTTATTCTTATTTCGTGGCCCCCTTGTGGCACTTGCTCTTTCTGGGGTTGACCCAGCTGGTTTTGTGTGGCCAGATTTTGGAGCAGCTCCCGAGGATCTACCAAGCTTCCAGCCCAATGGTGGCGACTAGAAGGAATTCGGGCTACGAGTAGGTTTTCTATTTTGTTTCGCTCACTCTATTGTAAAACTATTCTTTTGAGGCGTTCAGCCGACGAGCACCTGTTAGCTCGATGCACTTTACTTACTGTCTGCCTACGGGCTGTAAACATGATTAACAAATCCTAGGGTTGATCATGTATGACTTAACTCTTGCTAGTCCCGCATTTTGTACGACTAGCTTCATAATCAGCTGAATATGTAATATTTGGGACGCCTTATTATTGTATATTTAATGATCATACATCTTGCGACCTTACTTACTTGTTTGTGATTGAGACATTAGGCTTGTTCATGACCATAAGAGACTGTTGGCTTGTAGTAAACCCTCATATTTCTAGACAGCCGTGACCGTATATCGAGGTGGTTTCCATTTCAATATACGTAGCTGGCTGTATCTGCCCCCGTTCTCCAGTATTCTGGTTCTGGGGCGTGACACTAGGTCAATTCTAGGTCTCCATGGTCAAACTAGGTCGATTGAAAGTCAGCCTAGTCAAACTGGTTATTTCTAGGTTGTGTCAGGTCAATATCTAGGTTACTGGATCTATACCCATATATAAATAGGGACACTAGGTATCATGCACTATATATATAGCTATCTAAACTCATATATAAAGATATTTTCTATATCTTAGCTTATTATCCAATACTCCAGTTTACCTATGTATCTACATGTATCTTAACTATAAGGTATGTTATCTAGGTCAGAAATACTTATATATATATATATATATATATATATATATATATATATATATATATATATATATATATATATATATATATATTATAAGGTATGTTATCTAGGTCAGAAATACTTATATATAAATATATATATATATATATATATATATATATATATATATATATATATATATATATATATATATATATATATATATATATATATATATATATACTAAATTACTAATATAGGTACTAGGATACATCCTATAAGATACCCATCTAGTATATGTTAACATGACATTCATTTGCCTCTATTGCTACCTACCTCTTTATCCATATACTTATTCATACACTACATAGGTATCCCTATATTATCTTAACACAAAGGTAACTCCCATTTACCTACAGGTTATACCTTAACTTAGACCTTACCTATCCCATATACCTAACATGCCTCATTTCATATGCCAATGTCACTTACCTAGCCATTACCTATATACTCAAGTTACTAGGATACCCCCATACTCTAACTATACCCACACAGGAACTGCACTGCTCACAAAACTGCACATCCCTCACCTAACTCTACTGCTACTGCAACTGAATCTGTTGCCCTCATGTATAGGCAATAAAATATTGTTGCTGACTGCTTCCTTCCTAGGCTGCCATTGTCACAACCCGCACCCTAGAATAAGGGCACGTGACGTGGGTACGTCCAGCCTACGCCGCAGTATCGACGGTAGAACGCTGTCCTAGGTCACGACATCTAACAATTTAAGGTAATGACAGTTATACTCCCCGAATGGGGGTGACATAACATAAATATAACTCAATCACAGCTAAGGTAGAACATGAATGAGATAGAAGATAAAGATAGATAACATCCAGGAATGTAACATCACAGAGATACAAATTCAGAATTCTAAGTGTCTAAAATAATACATATCAGAATATCTCAAAGTCTAATACAGTAATCCCAAAATAGTAAGACAATCCTAAACTAATGGAAGTAACATCAACTGCTAGCAGGTCCAAGTCACTAGTGATGTCTAATGCTGCACCAAGAGGAATAGGCACCAGAGCCTCATCATTCACTGTAAAATTTTCAACAGGTTCAGTCAGGACGGGAACGAGCACATATCTCTCAAAACAGTTCATAGCAGGTTAGGAGTATAAATCATGCAATAGAGTAAAATACAGGAAGTGCTGAAAAGGAAGTACGAGTAAACAGGAGATATTTTGTAACTGAAAGTAAATACATGATAGTAGAGACTGTAAGTGGCTACGTGATTTAGAGCATAATGGTTATGTAAACGGCTTGGAGGCACATGAATACAAATAAGGAGGCACATTTATACAGCTACTTGGGATAGTGTTCACATAACCAATTCTACTCACCCTGCCCCAATCAGTACACAAGAATCCATTCAAGTTACGTTATAAGCACATGAATACAACTAAGAATACGTGAACTCATGTAATGAGTAGTGCATGCGGCACGTGAAAGCACATGAGAACATGTAAAAACATGAACTAGTACGAGTACAAGGAGTACCTGATGCACATGATAAAGTACATGAACATAAAATACCCGATGCACCCGTAAAGGGATAACATCTCAGGAAGGGATCCATATAGTACTAATCCGTGAAGATACGTGTCAGCATCATGTAGAGTAATCTAGAGCAAGAATATAATCCAGGTAAGTATGAAAAGATCAGAGAATGTACTCGCCTGCTAACTGAAAGTCCGAGATGAAAATACTGTCCGAGGAGTGGTGTCTGGCTCCTATTAGAACAGCACAAGTCACAACGAGTCCAGAATGGTAAATAATATGCACTACAATGCGTTCTACATGAATCTAGGTCAATCTAGGCCAAAGTCAACTCTTGGTCAACTCTGGTCAACCCTAGAAGTCAAACTAGGTCAACCAAGTCAAACCTAGGTCAATCTAGTCTATACTAGGCTAACTAGTCCATTCTAGGTCTAATAAGACTAAACAAGTCTAAACTAGACTCACTAGCTAAACAA
This sequence comes from Iris pallida, assembly GCA_029216955.1. NCBI lineage: Eukaryota > Viridiplantae > Streptophyta > Magnoliopsida > Asparagales > Iridaceae > Iris > Iris pallida. Next base: position 1,869,752 of record JANAVB010016199.1, on the reverse strand, counting down.
ACACAACCATAGGCCATAGGCCAATAGACTATACCACATTCAGTTCCATATCCAAAATAATACACAAGTACAATATGACTATAAACTCTAATGTAGGAAATCACACATTAAACTAGTTAGATAGGCTAATAGGATAATCACATGTTGGTGTGCTATATAAAACAACTTAGAATTTCCTATAGGCTATGTGAATACAAAACAACCTATATGGTAATTCATATAATATACACATTTGTACATAGAGAGGGGCACTCAAGTTCATGTGCATGTGTATGTGTGTGTGAGAGAGATTGAGTGAACATGGTGGGGATACATGTGTGTGAGGTTGTATCTCAAGTGTGTGTGGTGAGAGTGTTCATGAGTGTATGTGTGTGGAGAGGCATAGGCGAACAGTGGGAAACATGAGTGTGAAGAACAAGTGTCAAGTGTTGCTAGGTGTAACATGTGAAAGAGAAAAATCAGTAAGTTAAACTCACACTTAATGAAATCTGAGTTAAAACAGTGAAGGGAAGAAATGGGGTCAATTCCCAGGTCAGTCTACTATGGTTTCACAGATTTTTCACATCCCAATTCTCAGTTAATAGTTCCCCCCATATTCAAACTCATATTTACAATGGTTAACAGTTAAAACTCACCCAATCTCAGTTAACAGCAGTCCCTCAAATGTCCAGGTTAATACCACATTGGAAGACAACTTGTACAATTCAAATGAGACTCAAACATGCTCTTGACAGACCAAATTAACTCAGTTTACAGTTAACCCTTCATTTAATCTCAGATATTATATCACAAGCTCAGATTTTACCTTCACATATAAACTCAAAAAAAAAAGGAAACAGTCCAACACTCAAAATCAGTTTTTAGCCCCTACTAGAATTCTCAGTTTTTTTTGAACTCAAAACACATCAAAACCACCCCAAATCAGTATACAACAGCCCTCAAACAATGCCCAGGTCAATTACATTAAAGGAACACAAAAATCATTTCCTAAAGAACACAAATTTCAGTTTTAACAGTTAGGAACCCATATTTCAGTCCCTTGAGGAAATCTCAGTTTTAAGTGTTAACAACAGTTCAACAATCCCAATAAAAACAGTTTAAACCCTCCATTCAATCTCAGTTCATATACATAGGAAAAAAACTGGAATCTCAGGTTTATGGAAATCAAACATCAGTTTAACAAACTCATGAACACACTTAAAACCCTTTAACAGTTCCTATATTGAATTTTCAAATTTTGAATCAAAACCACATCAAGACAACCCAAATTTCCTCATACACTTAGAACTCATATAGGTACACATATTAGAGATTAAAAACCATGAATTTAACAGTTTAAACTAGGTCAATATGATGACAAAATTGGAATTTGAAAACTGGACAGAAATCATAAAGTATGGACTGATACAATGGTTCAGAAATAAAATGGGAAATGAGGAATTGATCTAGAATTTCAATTTAAAAAGAGAATTTAATGGTTGGTAATATTAAAACATAATGTATACATGCTACGTGATGTGTTTGTGTCCACAAAAGTGGACACAAACGTGTCCAATTAATCAAAACCCAAAAACAGTAAACACAGGACACAGACAGCCAAGCGTCGTGCACGAGTTTGTGTCGATCGTGTGCACGACACAGCGACACGACTCACGAGATTTGGTCCACGTGTTGACCTAGACTAGGACTAGGGATAGGATACCTTGTCTCGTGTCCTCGTCGCGTGTATGCGACACGAGACGCGCGTGTCAGTGCTTATTTTCGAAGGAAAACTGCACAGGAAAAGACCAGTGCACGTGCTCGTGCGTGTCCGACATGCCACGTGGGCCCATGCAACTTGACACACGGGGTGACATACGTTGCCCCATGATGTGTGTTAAGTTTCACGTGTCGAGGATGCGTGTCCGTGTCAGAAATAGGCCCGAGCAGCAGGTCATCACAGCCCCCCGCACGCGCGTGTGCACGACCGTGTGTACACGTGTCCGTGCAGCCTAGACACGACACTAAGACACCACGAAAACTACAGAAATGCATAAGCGAGACCTAATACTAATTTCCTATTCAAACAAAAATCCAAAATTCATACGAAATGCCCATTGGGGCATTTCATCAAACACTTAGCACAGCTCACTAATACGTGTCCTGTTTGGACACAAAAGGACACAAAAATTTGGGGATTCCTATTCCTATAGTTAGGCTAGATATAGGGATTCCTAATGATGCAAAATTTACAGAATTAAATGGTGGGGAAAAGGATTTACCTAAGAGTATCACAAGCTTCACAAAGCTTCACAAAGAGGGGCTCCTCTTGATGGTCAAACTCCTCAAAAGCTTTCCAAATCTGAGAACAATGATTTCCATCAGAAAGTAGATGGAAATTAGAACTCAATGCAATTTGTTTGGGTTAAAAAGGAATTAAAATGGATTTACTAGGATTTTTGGAAGATGGAGAATTACCTTTTCTAAAACTTGGTGAAATTTCCTAATGGAGGCTAGCCCTAACTTTGGGAGGGGGTTAAATAGGATGGGCAGGATCATTTGTCCAGCCATGGGCTGATTAGAATTAGGGTTAGCTACTTGGGTGGGCCTATGGGATTTTAGTCTTAAGTCACTAATCATGACTTATGAAGTCATAAGCCAATTTAGCCTAATCAACTCCAAATCTCTCCTAACAAGTTCTAATGACTTAAACCTCACTAAATTAGGTCAGAACAAGTTTACTTAACCTAACCAAGCGGCCATAATCTAGGTTAGTCACTAGGTTAGTCTTCTAGTCAACACTAGTCAAAGTCAACCATAGGGCCAAAATCAATTCTACTAAAAAATCACTAAAAATCACCAAAAATCATATTAATTATAATAAATATAATTAATACTAATAATCACTAAAATGGTTAGCTGGGACTATCTATGACTAATCTAGGTTGGGTCCAAACCAAGTTAGGCTAATCATAATACATGGCAATCAATTAAATAATATTTTAATCACACCATTCTTAATAATACAATAAAAATCCAAATAATATTTATTAATTCAAATACAAAACTTCTACATCCCACATGCTGCCAAGTGGCCAAAGCCAATGTGTGCACCCTGCACTAGCCTAAGACCCCTGCACAGGCTAAGTGGCCCCTAGCCACACTGTTGTGGGGCCTCCTAAGGCCAAGGCCAAGCGACGCCTACCACTTAATGGCTTGAACATGGGTCCCCTATTTCTTTGACATCCACCCTCACAGGCATTATTACAAACGCCCCATGCCTAACCCCCAACCTGTCTGTTATGCCCCTGTACTGGTCTCCCTTGCCCACAAGTCCACACAAAAAATTCTAAGGCAAACCCTAACTAATGATACTCCCCTGCACATGATGCTGCCAAGCCCCTTCTTTCTTCTTGTAGGCCTAACTGATATCAAGTATCAGTTCTAACTGCTATTTCAATTGGCTAACACACTCACTGATATGTATCCTGTACTTACCCCATAACTCGAGCTCCCTTCACCTACCCGTGTATACAGGGGAAACCAAAGCCCCCTACTATAACCTGTGTGTGCATTTGTCTATGCAAACAGGGCCGAAACCTCCTAAATCGTCACTACCTATGTACAAGTGCACACAGGACTGCAAACAGGAAAGGAAACTCCTATTTTACACGTAAGCCATATACTCTCATATTCTTATTGATACACTTCCACCTATTTATCAGTCCCCTCTATATTCTCACTACTTTTCTTAACAAAACATGCTCACTGTCCATGTGTTCCTGCCTATACAACATCACATAGGAACTAACCTCCTTTTTTTTTACTTATTCTATCACACAGGCTATATGGCCCTCACACTCAAACAACCCCCTGTTCGACATAACAAAAGGTTGAACAAACTTTTTATTTTATTGAACGTATAAGGTATCTGTGTACAAAGAATGAAGTCCAAAACAGGATTTTCTAAGTACAGGAAGAAGAGGTTTCTGGAAAGTGTGACAGTAAAGATCGAGCGCTACAGTGGCTACTTTACTTCGTTGACGATCTGACGACGAATCAACCTTGCTATTGCTCTATGGCGCCTTCGATGGGACTCTGGGGTCACCGATCAAGAGGCTGTCTGGATGAGAAGATCCCTTAAAGATGGTTGGTTGGTTGGTTCTTTGGTTGATTGGTGGATGAGGGTGGTCGACTCTTCGTGGATAGAGATTGATGATCCATTAAAGATTATCGATTGTCAATTTTTCCTCTGTCGATCCTTGCTTTGGTGGAAGAATAACTCCTTCTATTTATAGATAACCGAGCACATATGCGATTTGCATTACGGTTCCTGAGATATGAAAGAATCTGCCGTCATTGTACAGTACGGGCTTCTGCGGTACCAACACGTGGAGGACATCGAGATTCCCCTCAAACGAGATCTTTGGTGGTTACAAACATAATAAATGAAGGTGACATGTCGATTTGCTTGCTCAGATACAGTCGAGTAAATCCTGGAATTTCATCCTAGATTTGGAGTCTAATTGATCCTCGTTTAAGATTTAAATCAATCTGATATGATATCAATCATGATTTAATCCCAATCTTCTCTACAAGAGGTAGTTTAAACAAAAAAATTTGGGTGGACCCATGCTTCCTATACCTCTCGTGAGAACTAAGTACTGCTATGCTTCTGGGGCGTCGAGTAGATCGTGCTTTTGGAGACGACGAAACCTCTATTCTTTCAGGCGACGAGTGGACTTAGCTTTGAATGACGATGAGGCTTTTATGCATATAGAGCAACTTATGAAGTTGTGTTTTGGGATACCGGAGTCACTGTGCTGTAGGCGATAAGTAGGCTTGTGCTTCAGGTTGGCAAGATTACTGTACTTTTGGAGCGACAGGCTGACTTGCATGGTTAAGATGGGAGTTCCTAAGTCTCTTGTAGAGAAGTGACTTAAGCTTCTGATCCAGAGCAGACGACTGTGCCGTGGGAGTGGAGATAGTGTGAGCATATCACCATCCTGTGCGTCATACGGATGCAAGTAAGTACCTACGCCTTTGAACAGTGAAGGCATTGCTAGCGAAGGGAAGGGTATGACACCCTTGCACGCCTGAGATTGGTGCAGGCAGGTAGCTGTGCCTCTGGAGTGAAGACACTTGCTTCTGAAGTAAAATAAGGAGAGGGGGGGCTACCACCATCTTGTTTCTGAGGTTGGCGCAGGCAGGTGGCTGCGCCTTTGGCTTGAAGGCTTTGGCTTCGGAAGCAATGAGCAATAAATATCCGCTCTTTAAGGAATTTCCCTCTTGGCTCTGTCGAATTTATACTATATCCTTTGTAGAAGAACAGAATTAGTCCCTTATGTATAGTCCTTATATGTCAATACTAGACTTTGGTAGACATGACAATAAAGAAACTTCTCTCTATACCTTCTATTTTGTCTTTTTAGCACTAAGCCTCAGTCTTTTGCATCTTCTGCACTTTGGCAAAGGAATGTCTTCAGTTGAGATTTTTCATGCTTCTACAAGATTCCCTTCAAAGTATCCCAAACTTGAGTCAAGCTCGCGATACTTTTAACAGAAGCATGAACACGTGTCAGGACTGTACGAGCTGGGTGATAGCTAGTGTCAACCTAGCTCTTAACATTAATTGTCATGAGTCATCATTTTAGAGCATGGGCTCCTGATGGCTTCTTAATATTGGATCCCTTTGCATCTTTGCAGGGATCGAGAATCTCTTTAGTAGAGGAGGTTCAGAGTCACGTTCCTTTGGTCACTCGCAGTACTATCATCTGTCATGGAGTAGACCTTTAGCTTAACTTATAAGCTTCCTTCTGACAGATGTCTGGCTTGTGCTTGGACCACACGAACAACCAATATAAAGGACTGTCCCCTTTAAGAGAAGACTCAGCTGCTTCTATAATGGCCTTGCTTGCCCGATGCTCAGCTCCTGATGACCCTAGAGTTTGCTTGAGGCGGCCGTCGTTGGCAAATCTTTTTATCCAAAGAAGCTGTAGTAGAACTACTACTGGATCTCGGGACGTCCGCTGTCCTGGATGTCGTGGGCGTCAATGGTGTCTCGAACCCTTGCTTCCTGAATTCACATTGGTTGCCATGCTGACCGAGGAATGGCAAGGCCTGCTGCTGTGGTTGCTCTCTCCGGCCAGCTGGGGAGATAGGGGAGTCATGTGCTGGTCTTTATCCCCGGCTCGGGCCAGTAGCAGCTTCGGGTGGTGGCTTCTTTTTGACCAGGAAGTCATTGGCTCTGTCACCGCCTTGCCCGCGCTGTTGAGAGCTTGTACCACAATTTTAGTTTTTTTTGTTTTTGTGTATGTAACTACGAAGAGTTTGTAATAGGTTTTTGTAGCCACATGTTTTTATATGTAGAAGCTTTCTTGTTCCTTTTGCTTTTATCTCCAAAATAAAGAGGGAATCTTCATAATGGATTTGTTTAACCAGAGGTAATATGGACGTGGTAGGCTTGATCTTTGTTGGGGTATAGAACAACAATCCAGAGGTAATATGGACGTGAACTATTTTCTAGACCATTGGGATAATCATAGAACTGATATGAGAAGAACGACTACTCAGAGGTAATATGGACATGGTAGTCACGTCTTCCAGGCATAGAGGAGTAATCCAGAGGTAATCAGGACGTGAAGTGCTTCATCTAATTGCGAGAATATATAGGAGGGATAGAGAGATCCCCTTACAGAACTCATGGATACCCTTTTCAGGGGATGTGGATGCCTATGCTGGCTGTCTTCAGATGTAATACTTCTTTAGGAACTTGTCGTTGATGGGCATCACTAGCAATTCACTATTAGGCTTAGCTAGATGATAATCACCGTTGAAGTATACCATTTCTATGACGAACGGTCCTTCCCACTTGGGCTCGAACTTTCCAGCCGTCTTATGGGTCATCACCATCGGTCTCCGTTCTGCCAAGACGAGGTTGCCCACCGGTAGGATCTTTCGCGAACATTTTTGTTGAAGGCCCCGGAGATGCAAGCTTGGTAAAGCTCAATCCTTTGCTTCACGAGCAAGCGCTTTTCATCCAGTGCTTCTAACTCTTGTAACCGCCTACGCTGATTGTCTTCGACGGTTAATTGATTAGTAATGGCTTACCATAAAGATGGGATTTGGATCTCCAAGGGGAGGACATCCTCTCTCCCATAATCTAAGAAGATTGGTGTACTGCATATACGTGTATGAACAGTCGTACGGTTGGCCCATAGACAATCGCCTAACTTCTCATTCCAGTAGCATTTGTTAGAGGAGACGACCATTTTGAGGAGTTTGATAATAGTTTTGTTGAATGCCTCGACCAATCCATTAGCTGCCGGGTTGTAAGCTATTGACACCATATTCCGAATTTGGCTTTTGTCATAGAACAGGTATAATGCATGGCGTACGAACTAAGGGTCGTTATCGTGAATGATCCTTCTACGAACTGTAAAACGGTAAATAACGTGTTATTTGATAAAAACTGATCACGTTGGCGGTCTTCACCTCTACCAATGGTTCTGCTTCTGTCCATTTGGAGAAATAATTCGTAATAGAGAGGATGAACCGGTGTCCTTTGGAGGAGGGTGGGCTGACTGGCCCTACGATATCCATTCTCCAGTCTTCGAATAGACACGAGGCCACCGTGGGGTATAAATATTCTGAAGGTTGATGGATGAAATCTCCATGAAATTGGCACGCCCGACATTTGTTTGCATACTCAACAGCAACTGCCGTCATAGTGGGCCAGTAATAGCCCATACGGTACAGCCGGTCTTGTAGCATAGGGCCCGGCTGGTGGGCTCCGCAGGTTCCATCATGTGCTTCTCTGAGTATTTTTTGTGCCTTTGTACGAGACAAACATCATAAGAGAAGTCCGTCGTATGAGCGACTATATAGCATTTTGGTGGCCGAATCGTCGAAGAAACGGAGTGAGCGCCTCCTGATAGAAGCTGCTTCTCTTGGGTCTTCAGGCAGAACCCCATAAAATGCATATTTAATAAACAGGAACCGCCAATCCCTGGTGCCTTCATCTATATCTACTTGTAACGAGAAGTTCTGACATACGCGCAGGACATTCTTTGGACAGACTAACTCCCGGGCCGTTACTAAAACGGTATGATAAGATCCAACGGGGGCAGCCAAAGAGGCGGCGAGACCGACTAGTGTGTCGGCCTCCAAGTTTTGCAACCGTGGCACATGTTCTATAAAGAATCTCATGAAAGTGGAGATAATGTTGATTGTAGCCTGGTGGTAAGGGATCAAGTCCTCATAACGAACCTCATACTAACTACGAACCTAATTGACGATCAATTTTGAGTCTCTATAGGCCTCAATATAGTCAACCCCCAGCTGTTTGGCGAGTTGGAGTCTGATGATGAGGGCGTTATACTCTGTAGTATTGGTGGTACATGACTCCGTAAGAGAATATGCACGATTGATAACTAGGCCGTTCGAAGTAACAAAGATGATCCCTACCCCTGCTATGATTTTACCCTTTGGCCCCGTTCTTGAGGCTCCGTCAAAGAACGTGTGCTATAATGAGTTGTCCGAAACTGCGTTGGACTCTAGTACTTCATCGAGATTTCTTCGTAGAGTTTTGAGGTTTCTGGCATCGGATGAGCCGCCAGAAAATTTGCCAACGCTTGGCCTTTGACTGCCTTCTTTGGGACGAACAACATGTCGTAAGGAGTCAATAGGATTGCCTATGTGGCTAGTCGTGAATTCAGTACCCCTGGCTTGGTCATAAGGACTCTGAAGGGGTTGATCCTGGATACCACATGGATCGTCTGTCCGGCCACATAATGCCGTGTCTTCTGGATGGCGAAGAGAAGTGCAAGACATTCCTTCTCAACAGGATTATACCGGTGCTCGACTCCAACCATGGTCCTGCTGAGATAATATATCGCCTGTTCGTGGCCTTTTTTATTCTTTTCGGCTAATAAGGCACCAAAAGAATGATCCATGGCTCGAACGTACAGTAGGAAAGGCTTCCCCATAACTGGGGTTACCAGCACAGGAGGGCTGGTGAGGCACTTTTTGATGTCGTCGAACGTGCGCTGGCACTCTTTGGTCCATACAAAAATGACCCCTTTCTTTATTAGTCTGGTGAATGGTTGACATTTACCAAAAAGATTTGCTATGAACCTCCTTATATACGCCAGTCGCCCCTACAAACCTCGAAGCTCTTAGAGGTTCCTTGGAGGTGCCATGTCCAGAATTGCTTTGGTCTTCTCCGGGTCGATATGAATTCCTTTTGCTGTGATGATGAAGCCTAAGAACTTGTCGCTGGAAACGCGCAGAAAGGAATTGGTTGGATTCATCTTTAGCTGAAGTGTCCGTATTAGATCGAATACCATCCGTAGATCATCCAAGTGGTTGGATTTGTACTTGCTTTTCATGGCGATGTCTTCAACATAACACTCTACCGTCTTCCGGAGATGCTTACGAAATATGGTACTCATAGCCCTTTGATAGGTAGCTCCCGCATTCATTAATCCGAAAGGCATTACCGTGTAGCAATACACCCCCTTCAGAGTCCGAAATGTCGTATGCTTTTCGTCTTCGGAGAGCATCTTGATCTGGTTGTAGCCGGAGAACACATCCATGAAGGACATACGCTCGAAGCCACAGGTGTTGTCAATCATCACTTCAGTGATCGAAAGAGGGAAGTCATCTTTAAGATAGGCCAAATTGAGGTGTTTAAAGTCTATGCAAATTCGTATCTTTTCGTTCTTCTTAGTGACTAAGATGATGTTTGCGATCCAATCTGGGTGCTGCTCTTCACGGATGAAGCCGCTCTCGAAGAGTTTATCGACCTCCTCCTCAATAGCATCCATAATGTTAGGGAAAAACCGATACTGTTGCTGCTTGACCGGTTTAAAAAGGGGCAAGATGTTGAGGCGATGTAAGGCCACTTGCGGGTTTAGCCCTGGCATATCTTCGTAGCTCCAGGTGAAGACGTCGATATACTAGCAGATGAGCTGTATCAGGGACTATTTGTCATCTTCTGTTAGACTTTTACTGATGAATATGGGCTTAGGTGAGGCTTCATCTCCTGATTCGATCTGGATGACTTCATCTTCCGTAGGGGGTTCGCGCTGCTCGAAACGCCACTCACACTGGGAACCTAAGCGCTGCGCTCAGGGTTCATCTTCGGAGTACTCGAACGCTTGGTCTTCATCCTCGACTGGGGGTTTAGAGAGACCATGTTGGCGGATAGTATTTTCTCGAAGTCCCGAACGGCCGTAGCATCAGAATACAGGGTGCACTCTTGTTCATAGCCCGATGCTGGTGGATGGTTGACCACTTCTACTGCCACTTCGGGGACATGAACGACATCAAGCTGCGCCTCTGCGGCTGGACTACTCTCAGACTATAGAGTAACCATGTTGGCCGTGACGGTCTTCTATTCGTAATCCAACGATATGACGTTGGCATTAATGAGGTGCTAAATTTGCCCCTTCAACATATAGCAGTCTTATGTTGAGTGATGGACGTACTGGTGATAATAGCAGTACTTAGGATGGTCCATATTTTCTACCTCATCAGGTCGCCTGGGTACCGGGATGGACAGTTTTCCACTCTTCGTAAGCATCTTGAAGAGCTCCAACGTATTCTCGTCATTGAAGGAGTAAGTCTCCCTCGGCCTCTGCACTTTCGCGGACTTGGGGTTTATAACTGCTAAACCTTTGGACATGCTGACAGTCATGGCTTGCTTGCCTTTTCCGTCTTTGGGATTGTTGCTAGACGAGCGTCTCCCATGTCTTCGGGCGCAGGAAAGTGTATCCCCAGGAGCTGCGTATCATGGGCTTTCCTTTGTTCGACATCTGCCTCTATAATGAAAGGTGTCCACTTCATGCAGGGAGCACTGTGCCATAATTTTATAGCAGGCAGCATGTTCTTGGGTAGGAGTCTATAAGCATGGGCTCGGACATGCCAGGTGCTAATATGGGGGCTGCTTGGAGGAATTGCTCGATGTATGCGTGGACAGGCTCTTTTTTCCTCTGGAAAATGTCTATGATGGTCGACATGGTCATATCTATGCCTCCTTCGTAGAATCGGTCCATGAACCGAGTCTTCAGATCTTCAAATGACGAGATACAATCGTCCGGAAGACTGTTGAACCACTCATAGGCTACCCCTTGCAGGGCTTCTATGAATATATTGGATAGGAGGGCATCCTTTGGCAGGTGTCCCGTTACTGAGGCAAAGTACCTCAAGTATTGTCGGGGAGACCCCTTCCTTTCATAAGGTATAAGCGTCTATAGATTGTATTTGGGAGGATAGATTATGTTGTCCCACTTGGCAGGATATGGCTGCCGAATCCTCATCTTTTGAAGCATTTCTTGCTTCTCATAGGCATCATAACGAGCATACATCTCCTTAATGGCCTACTGTATCTCGGTCGACATTGCGGAGCCTGTTGCCGATGGAGTAGACGAGGACGGTCCTGCCTGATTTGCAGTAGACAACCTGCTGGATTCATCATTGGTTGGCGGATCACACGCAGGTGTAGAGGCAGCGGGGGCAATGCTACTCTTGAGGTCGATTGTGACCGAGGACAGGGTCTTTATGATGTCCGTCAGTGTGTCTAACTTCGTCTCGAGGACTTCGATACGTCTGAGAGCTTCATTGTTGTCTTCCTCATTATCGTCGGCCATAAACACAGACCGAGTGTGAGGGTGACTCGAGGGAGTCATGGATCCTTCACTTTCTGGCTCAGATGCCTGAGCTTCGCTGTCCTGAAGATATACCGTAAGATTGTGATCTTCTTCGGACTCAGTACGGTTGCTACCCTCAGTTTGGTGACTGACTGCACCAATGGAGACATCTGTATCATATTGTGCCTCCTCAGATTGGAACACAGGGTTATCGTGCATGGTAGGAGGCTGGCTACCACCAGGTTTTGACAAGGCACCCAATGCAGATCTGGAACGAGTGCCTTGAAACACACCTTCATCGGGTTCCTTAGCTTTACTGCTCTCTAACCTCCTCTTCAGTTTAGCAACCAATATGGAAGGATTCTGGGAGAGCTTCATGAAAGCTTTAGAACCCTGTACCGCATATCATGTAGCGATGCGGGGTTCATCTTCTCTATGGCTTACCGACCCCCTGTTAAGCCTCTGACGTGGGGTCGGCGTAGAGTAGAGTCTCTGGAAGATGGAATGCCTGCTCGGTGATGGTGCAGCCATCTGCTGACAACAGCAGTTGATGGTAATATAGGTACAAGAGTGCCTTAATTTAGGCATGTCTTGTGCCATAGATTCTTTTTCCATTTGGGAGAGGGCTGGATCTTCTGTCATACCACTCCAATTGTATCATGCAGGAAAGTTGTATGTAAGTACGGTCAGAGCAGGTCCGACGAGGAAGCCTCTTGTCACTTCTACGGGAATGCTGCTCTCATGGCTCTCCTCAGTGGGACATACCCCCTAGCTTGGCTTACGCACAGGAGTACCCCAGTAGAAGAAAGATTTGACTGGTTGAGGCATCGGAGCACGAGAGCCAGTTTTGTATAGCTTTCCATCGGCTGCGTGTATAACTGTCAACATGGGCCTCTGGTCGGTCGTTGGTGTCGCACGCTTGTTGTACGAAGAGCAAGCCACCTGGGATCTCTTTCTACTACCCCCAGCGGGCGAGTAGTATTCAGAGTCCGCTGAAGGTTTACCTGAAGGGAAAACGATTCTGTCGAAGACAGATCTTCTTATTGGCAATACTCCCGTCGTGAGGGGTTGGACCGGTGTACGCTTCCTTTGGCATCGTTCCTTCGTCAGATCAACCGTACAACCACCATCTTCCTCGCCATGCTTTTTCAGGACAAGAATCAGACAAGGGGATAAGGCTATAGCAGCCGGAATCTTCTCTGTGGCTTTGACATTGAGGGGGTCCTGAGACGCAGTTTCCACTATCATGCTGCTGGCTACAGCTGCCTTAGGCCTCCAAACACGTCGAGTCTCCTTCAGTTGTATGAACCGCTTTGAAGTCTTCGACTTTTCATCTGAGAGAAGATATTCAAAAGCCTGCTGGTCGAAGCGTACGACCAGCATGTCTCGAGAAGCTTCCAACAAGTTGTCATCAGATTGCATTACCGCCTTCTCGTTGGAGGAGAAGGTATTCCCTAGCAGAGTCGCCATTTTGTTCGACATAACAAAAGGTTGAACAAACTTTTACTTTATTCAATGTATAAGGTATTTGTGTACAAAGAAGGAAGTCCTAAACAGGATATTCTAAGTACAGAGAGAAGAGGTTTCTGGAAAAGTATGATGATGGAGATCGAGTGCTGCAGCGACTCCTTTACTTCGTTAACCATCTGACGATGAATGAACCTTGCTATGGCTCTCTGGAGACTTTGATGGGACTCTAGGATTACTGATCAAAAGGCTGTCTGGATGAGAAGATCCCTTGAAGATGGTTGGTTGGTTGGTTCTTTGGTTGATTGGTGGATGAGGGTGGTCGACTATTCGTGGATAGAAATTGCTGATCCTTTGAAGATTATCGATTGTCAATTTTCCCTCTCTCGATCCATGCTTTGGTGGAAGAAGAACTCCTTCTATTTATACAGAACCAAGCACGTATGCGATGTGTATTAGGGTTCCTGAGATATGAAAGAATCTGCCATCATTGTACGGTACGAACTTCTACGGTGCCGACATGTGGCGGACATCGAGATTCTTCTCAAACGAGATCTCTGGTGGTTATAAACATAGCTGAAGGAGGTGACACATGGCATGTGCTGATTTGCTTGCTCGGATACAACCGAATAAATCTTGGGACTTTATCCTAGATTTGGAGTCTAATTGATCCTCGTCTAAGATTTAAATCAATCTGATATGATATCAATCATGATTTAATCCCAATCTTCTCTACAAGAGGCAGTTTAAACAAACCAATTAGGATGGACCCATGCTTCATGCACCTCTGGTGAGGACTAAGTACTACTGTGCTTCTAGGGCGACGAGTAGACCGTGCTTCTGGAGACGACGAAACCTTTGTGCTTTCAAGCGACGAGTGGACTTGGCTTCGAATGATGACGATACTTCTGTGCATATAGAGCAACTTATGAAGCTGTATTTTGGGATATCGGAGTTACTGTGCTGAGGCGACAAGTAGGCTTGTGCTTCAGATTGGCGAGGTCACTATGCTTTTGGAGCGACAGACAGACTTGCATTGGTTGCGATGGGAGTTTCCAAGTCTCTTCTAGAGAAGTGACTTAAGCTTCTTATCTGGAGTAGACGACTGCACCGTGGGAATGGAGATGGTGTGAGCATATCACCATCCTGCGCCTCATGTGGATGCAGGTAAGTACCTGTGCCTCTGAACAGTGAAGGTGTTGGCTGCGAAGGGAAGAGTATGACACCCTTGCGCGTCTGAGATTGGCACAGGCAAGTAGCTGCACCTCTGGAGTGAAGACACTAGCTTCTGAAGTAAAAGAAGTGGAGGGAGGGTACCACCATCTTGCTTCTGAGGTTGGCATAGGCAGGTGGCTGCACCTCTAGCTTGAAGGCTTTAGCTTCTGAAGGAAAAAGCAATAAATATCCGCTCTTTAAGGAACTTCCCTCTTGGCTATGTCGAATCTGTACTAGATCCTTTGTAGAAGAACAGAATTAGTCCCTTATGTATAGTCCTGATTTGTCTGTACTAGACTTTGGTAGACATGATAATATTGGGACTTCTCTCCATATCTTCTGTTTTGTCTTTTTAGCACTGATCCTCAGTCTTTTGCATCATTTGCGCTTTGGCGAAGAGATGTCTTCAGCTGAGATTTTTCATGCTTCTACTCCCCCATTGTCATATTATGACAGTGCACACTTGACACTCATATTCCTATACAACAGTTACATCCCATACTCAAAATCTGGAACACACAATCATATATATATATATATATATATATATATATATATATATATATATATATTATATATATATATATATATATATTCCTCTTCCCCTTAGGCTCAGCCTCCACGATTGGGCCCCTCCCATCCTCGTTGGTGAGGCGGCGGCCGACCCTAACCATGCCTCACCCCACCCTCCCCTTCCAACATCTTTGAGCGCCTTGGCGACCTGCACACCCCCTAATCCTGTGGATCCGGTCCCCAATCCTTCCATCCTGCTCCCAACTCCTCCTCTAACTTCACTTCTGCCCTCTACCCTGCCGCCTTCCCTCCACCTCACTCCCAACCTCTCCAACTCCCTCTATGGCATCTAGCCGCCACATCCTTATCCCCCTTGGGCAGCCACCCCTCTCAGCCCTCTGCTATTTGTGGAATGGCCCCTCGCCATCCACCACACCCGGCCCATCGCTCTTTCGTTGACGTGGTGACTGCTCATCCGTCCGCCCTGGCCTCCCGCCTGCATGGCGGCATCCCACTGCCGTTCCAGCTCGACTGTGCCAAATCTGTCTTTGAGGGAGCCCCCGTGATTGTATTTTCTCAGATGTCAATCGAGGCTCTTTGCATCCCCCTTCGCTTTGCTCTCATCGGTGGAGGCAGTCCACCGCGCGCTCTCATCCCTGAAGCTGACTGCCCAGATTGAGGTGCGGCGCCTAGAGGGGAAGCATCTGCTGCTCCACCCTCAAGTCGAAGCCGATTTCCTACACATCCACTCTCGGTCTTTCTGGAGCATCGTTGGCTCCGATATATGAGTTTTTCGGTGGTCCCCTGACTTTTCTCCTCTGAAGGAATCCCCTATTTCTCCTATTTGGCTTTCGCTCACCGGTCACCCGCTACACCTATTTGACTCCCAGCTTTGTTCTCGGTGGCCAGCTGCTTTGGCACCTACTGAAGTTTGATCGTGCCACCGAGACTCGCTCTCACCCAGTCTAGCTAGTATCTTGGTGGAGGTCGACATCAACACAATGCCCCCTTTAAAAATCAGAATTTTACTACCCGGCGAGAATAGTTTATGGCAACCCGTCATCTACGAAAAGATTCCCGAGTTTTGCTTCCATTCTCTTCATCAAGGCCATTAGCTAGGCACATGCAAAAGAATCAACAGAGAAGAGGTTCCCACAGCTAGCATAACCCCCGACAAGGCCAATGAAGTGAACTCTGATCACCAACCTAAGCAAAAGCTGTGCAGAAGGAATAAGAAATTGACCATCCCCAAGGAAGGAGCCTCACTCCCCGGACAAGAGCCCTCCCCCCACAAAATGTCTCTATCCTGCAAAGCCCAGTGCCTGTTGTATGTGTGTTGTGTTCACACACACATGAGCTAGCAAAAGCTCAACTCCCTTACAATAATTTTGACCATTATGAACCCATTAAACTTGTAACATCAACTCATGTCTATGTACAATGTACCACATGATTTTTCATTTGAATTTTTGTAACGTTAAAATTTAATAGGCTATTTTATTATCCTCATTATTCCATCCTTTGGCAATAGCCTATATAATGAGGTTTCCTCCTCCTCTCTTTTATATGAAAAAAAAAGGATCATTGTGAAAGCTCTCTCTCTCTCTCTCAAATTCTCTTCCCTCTTGAAATACTATTCTTCATTTGTTGCTCTGGGCGGAGCTAAGTCGGGGTCATTCTCTCGACGTCGTGTGCGGCAACGAGATTCCGGTGGAGCGGGGATTTTACCACTAGGGGCGTTCGGATTCAGTCTGCACATAGACCCGAACTAACTCTTAGGGCGGTGCTTCGTGCGCGACTTCCCCGGAGGCCGGTAACTTTAATTTAATTTATTTTCTTGCAGATTTTAATCCGAAGTTTTGAAGAAAATTTTCCAACAATCTAAGAGTTAGTTATTTATACAAATATTAACCTACTGTTACATGCACATTTGTTTGCTTGCTTCTCAATATATTAGCCTATAATTAGTTGTTTGCTTGCAACCACATTCAGTTAGTTTGCTTAGAATTTGTTTGTTTGCTTGCAAGAAAATTGACTACTGTGTTGGCTTACAAATTGAGTTCTAAAAATTAAGCTCTGAATATCTTAGCCTAACTTTTCATAGGTGAGCATACTGTTAGCAAAGGTTGCTTACCATATAATATTATTATTTGCTACTGTTCATATTCAGAATATTTGTTTAGCGTTGGTTCTGTTGACTTCTTAATTTGAACACAAATAATTTGGTTGATAACTTACTCAAGAAAACCTTTGAAAACATTCTGTTAAACATAAACGAAAAAATTGTTTTTTTTATGAGAGCTCATTAAGGAACAATGCATGTGTTTATTTCCAGTCATAATTGGCACTTTAACGTAGCAAAACACTAATTTTTTCAGCACTATAACCAGACAATTCAAAGTCTCATGTAATTCATCAAATGCATGACAAGAATTTGAGATCAGATTGTACTATTACTAGCAAATGTATATGCAAATGTGTATCATTCACTGCATAGGGTGCAGTAGGATATAGGTGCAATTTTAGTATACACAGTTTCCTGTGTGTTTTAGGTAGCGGGTAGCAGTGTAGATGTCCCTATAGCGGTTAGAGACTTTTGCATTGAAATTTTGCTGACCCAGAGGTAAGTGGCTAGCTTAACATAGCTAAAAGCAAATCAAGCTAAAAACATTCTGTCACCATATAGCCAAAAAAAAAAAAAAAAAAAAAAATTTGCTGCCTTCATACACAATGTCTCTTAGCAAATTTTCTCTATCGTTAATAATTGACTTTAAGGAAATTGTTAATTCCCTTACAAGCACTTTGAAAACTTTGTTTGTCAACAATTTGCTGTTGTCGCATACCATTTGTTTAGCATTGAAAAGGCTAGCATTCATTAATATATTTATTTGCCTAGCATTCAATTGCTAGTGAATATATTTATTTGTCTATCATTCAATTGCTAGTGGATACAACTAATCGTAATATTTGTTAGTGGATACATTTATTTGTCTAGCATTGAATTGTTGTTAACATAAAAAATATTTGTACACGAAAAAATTCATTGCTTATTGATATGCATTAATCTACACTAATTTGCCTAGCACTTAATTGCCTACCACTGAATTGTCCATATTAACTATATATTTGCCATTTATTGCGCCTTAATGTTAACAAGTTATTTGTTACTTATCTAATAATCGCCATATCCGTAACATACACTTTGTTATTAGTTATATAAAAACTGTTGCCTTATAAGACTGGTGTAGAGATTGACAATTTTTTTTACTATTTTTTTTCTACTCAATATTTTAATTTAGGTTAAAGTAAACAGTTTATTGATTTAGTAAATTCCTTTAATTTTAAAGTTCTAAAGTACAGATTTGTTTGGGTACAAGCCGAAAGGGCCCTTCTGTCAACAAGGCGAAAAATCGTCTAAGCGACCGGTACTTAAGTGTTCCTAGTGAACCTCCGCTTGCTGGGATCCGGCCCCTACAGCTAACCCAACCTTATCAAAACTTGAAAAACTAAAATTTTAAAGGTAAATTACTAAAATCATTTAAACCGTTAATTTTTAGCTTAAATCATCTTTATTGAGTAAACCTGATATAAATCTATGGCAAACCCAAACCTAATCACCAAGGAGACCTCCTTCAAAGGAAAATGTCCTAACAAGCCAGAGGCTAACATGATTCTGAATGGTTCTTCTAGCACCTTCAGGTCTGTAAGCTATCAACCTATATAAACATTTCTTTCATGGTGGTTGGACTCTGGAGTAAACGTTATTAGAGATTTGTGAGATTAACTTCTTTATATATTAGTTAACTCAAATGAAAGATGGACTTTTTAAGTACTATGAATAAAAGTTAAAATCCTTCTTTTGTTGCAAATGTTGAACCATCAAATGTTTGGCATGGTAGATTAGATCATGTGAACTTAGGATCTATTAAAAGGATAATGAACTTAGATCTCATCCCTAAGACTCCTATAGATGATGAACACAAATGTGAGATTTGTTTTCAAGCCAAACACATTAGATTACCGTTCAAATCTGTCTATAGAGATTCTGAACTCCTAGAACTTATCCATAGTTATGTTTGTGATTCCAACAGGGTCTTGACCCGAGGCGATAGAAAATACTTTGTTACTTTTATAGATGACCATTCAAAGTATTGTTACACCTACCTCCATAAGACCAAAGATGAAGTTCTAGACAGATTCAAGGTCTATAAATTCGAAACTGAGAACCAGCTAGATAGGAAGATTAAGATCCTTAGATCAGATCGTGGTGGAGAGTACACCTCAAATGATATGACTAACCTCTGTGAAGAACACGGAATTATTCATGAGATAACTGCTCCTTATTTACCACAGTCCAATGGAGTTGCTGAAAGAAAGAAACGCACTCTGTTAGACATGGTCAATGCCATGCTTCTCAGCTCAGGTGCTCCTGATAATTTTTGGGAAGAAGCCTTATTGTCAGCCTGTTATATTCTTAATAGGATACCCAGTAAGACTAATGATAAGACACCATATGAGTTATGGAAAGGTCGAACCCTTAGGATTAAGTACCTCAAAGTTTGGGGATGTCTAGCTAAGGTAGGAATACCTAAACCCAAAAGAGGAAGATAGGACCTAAGACTGTAGATGTTATATTAATAGGATATGTCGTAGATAGCAATGCCAATAGATTTCTTGTAACCCATTCTGAAGTAAATGAAATCTCTAATAACACAATTATTGAAGCTAGAGATGCAGTTTACTTTGAAAACCTTTTTCCTTCAAGGATAGAACCTAGAAGGAGTAAAAAAAAAAGAAAAAAAGAAGAAGAATTGGGAAAAAAAAATTTAGGAGAAGGATTCTTTACATATTTTATAGAGGGTGATCCCTCAACTTATGAAGAAGCCATATCCTCTCCTGATGTCCCTTTCTGGAAAGAAGCTATTAACAATGAGTACAACTCCATTATGGAGAACAATACTTGGTTTTTAGCAGACCTTCCTTTTGGTAGTAAACCCATAGGTTGTAAGTGGATCTTCAAGAAAAAAAACTTAGAGTCG
The DNA here is from genome assembly GCA_029216955.1 of Iris pallida. Lineage (NCBI taxonomy): Eukaryota > Viridiplantae > Streptophyta > Magnoliopsida > Asparagales > Iridaceae > Iris > Iris pallida. Next base: position 1,849,888 of record JANAVB010016199.1, on the reverse strand, counting down.
ATGGTACCATAGAGAAATATAGGGCTAGATTAGTAGCCAAAGGATTTACCCAGATAAAAAGACTAAATTATTTTGATACTTACTCTCCTGTAGCTTGGATCACTTCTATCAGAACCCTCCTAGCCCTATCTTCCATTCATGAATTGTCGATCCATCAAATGGATGTAAAGATAGCATTTCTAAATGGAGATTTAGAGGAAGATATATATATATATATATATATATATATATATATATATATATATATATATATATATATATATATATATATATATATATATATGAAGCAACCTGAAAGTTTTATTGCTTAAGGCCAAGAAAACAAGGTTTGTAGATTAGTAAAATCTCTTTATGGCCTAAAACAAGCTCCCAAGCAATGGCACAACAAATTTGACAAAGTCATTATAGAATTTGGTTTTGTGCTAAATGAATATGACAAATGTTTGTATTCTAAAAATACAAATGAAAGTTGTGTTATTTTATGCTTGTATGTTGATGATATCCTTATTCTATGATCTTCTCTGGAACTGATAAATAACACTAAGAATTATTTATCTAACCAATTTGATATGAAAGACCTAGGTGAGGTAAATCTAATCCTATGAATGCAAGTGTCCAAAAGAAAATAGGGCTATACTCTATCCTTAGCACATTTAATTAAGAAAATGCTAAGGAAGTTTAAGTATTTTGACAAGAAACATACCCTTACCCCTTATGACAGTAATGTTGTTCTCAAGAAGAATGCAGAATCACCTATAGAACAACATAGATATTCACAAATGATTTGGTCCCTTATGTACATAACAAATAGGACTAGACCTGATATTGTATTTGCTATTGGGAGACTAAGTAGATATACTAGTAACCCAAATCAGACACACTGGACTGCATTAGACAGAGTATTTAGATATCTTAAGGGTACTCTAGATTATAAACTTCATTATTCTAGACACCCTGATATCATAGAAGGTTACTCAGTTGCTAATTGGATAACTGATTCACATGATGTGAAATCCATATCTGGATATGTTTTACTCTAGCAGGAGCTGCGATCTCCTGGGGATCATGTAAATAGACTATCATTGCCAGAAGTACTATGGACTCTGAGATGATAGCTTTAGACACTACATGTACAGAAGTCGAATGGCTTAGAAATCTTATTATGCATATACATGTTTCTGTTCATCATATTCCTACAATTTCTATAAACTGTAATAATAAATCTGATATAGAACTACTAAAGCATGACTTTGTGAATGCTAAGATGAACAGGCACCTACAGCTGCACTTCAAGTCAATAAAGAGCCTATTGGACAAATTTGTGGTTCTTGACTATAAAAGTCATTAAAGAACTTTACAGATCTCTTGACGAAGAGTCCGTTTACCTTGACGAAGAGTTTGTCTAGGACATTGATCCTAGAATCATCGAGGGGGATGGGGTTAAGCCCATAGTATAGTCACCAGCAGTGGCAACCCAACCGAGTCTGACTGGAGATCCCAAGAATCCGGTTCAATGGGTAGAAACAAGCTGGACTAGGTGACTATTATGGAACACTGACCTGAGATTAAATTCTCTTTAAAATAAAAGCCCAGGAGGCTGTACATGTGTACATTCATACCCCATCCCTATGGTGACAGTGTTCCTTTTGTGATATGGATAGGTTGAGTTTTAAACTCTTAATAAGTCTAAGCATGATATGCAGGGTTGATTTCTATCACCAACCCTTAAGGACTTACCTATATGAGAGGTCGTGAGGGCCGCGACTATAGGACAGGGCGATCCTAGACAACTCTCATGAATGTGTAAAAGTGCGCATGGCCAACCAAACGCGCCACCCGATAGACCCAAGTACCTCTAGCGTACTATGTGTGCTATTTTCGAGTCTGGTTCAAGAAGACTGATTCAAGGCGTAGTCCATCAAGCTCTTCTTCAGACAAAGACAATAGTCACTACGTGAGATTCAAGGCTGTAGTCCATCTCATTTATGCATAGTATACAACTGTCCAGACATTCTCTTATTCTGTCTTACTTTCTTTCCTCCTATTACTTTGGAATTTGACCTTTTGGGGGGGATTGTTGTATGTGTGTTGTGTTCACACACACATGAGCTAGCAAAAGCTCAACTCCCTTACAATAATTTTGACCATTATGAACCCATTAAACTTGTAACATCAACTCATGTCTATGTACAATGTACCACATGATTTTTCATTTGAATTTTTGTAACGTTAAAATTTAATAGGCTATTTTATTATCCTCATTATTCCATCCTTTGGCAATAGCCTATATAATGAGGTTTCCTCCTCCTCTCTTTTATATGAAAAAAAAGGATCATTGTGAAAGCGCTCTCTCTCTCTCTCTCTCTCTCTCAAATTCTCTTCCCTCTTGAAATACTATTCTTCATTTGTTGCTCTGGGCGGAGCTAAGTCGGGGTCATTCTCTCGACGTCGTGTGCGGCAACGAGATTCCGGTGGAGCGGAAATTTTACCACTAGGGGCGTTCGGATTCAGTCTGCACATAGACCCGAACTAACTCTTAGGGCGGTGCTTCGTGCGCGACTTCCCCGGAGGCCGGTAACTTTAATTTAATTTATTTTCTTGCAGATTTTAATCCGAAGTTTTGAAGAAAATTTTCCAACAGTGCCAACTTACTCCATAGAACTTCCCCCAAACATTCCTGCAGAAGATAGAAGGCTTATCCTCTTTATGGCACACGACTCACATAGTCAGTAACACATTTCGGAGAACCTGGCGATTATTAAGGAGTGGGTCGACAGCTTCAAGCCTCTCAAACTTCCCCCACTTGAGCCATACTCTTCTGATATGCATCCGGTACAGTCACCTCTGCCTCTGATACTCCACCGCCAAAGCAACAACCCCCCCCACCATCCAGCGCCATCCCTATCCCCCTCCTCCATAGCCACCACAGAGTCTCCTCTGCCTTTGATCCTCCACCGGCAAAGCATCCATCACACCCACCATCCTTCTCCATCCTCTATTCTCGCCTCCATAGCCCACGTCTTTCATCCTGCCCAACCTACACAGTCCACCAATGTTCCCGTCTCCACCTTAGCTATAGCAGAGGGCAGCCTCGTCTTCCCTTCCGCCTCCTCTTCCTCTCACCCAATGTCATCCTCGATGACACTTAGATCAGCCGCCAAGCTTGGCCCACTCGCCAGGAAATTATGTTAAGCGTCCTGTTGTGGAATGTGCACGGGCTCGTGGGGAACAGGACTCAAAATCGCATCAAAACCCTTAAGAAGTAGAACAAAATCTCTCTATTAGCATTAATTGAAGCCAAGATAGAGGTTTCAAAGTTAGAGTCCCTACGGCTCAAGATGGGGTTCTCTCACGCCGACGCATTCAACAGGGACATCTGGATATTCTGTGATAGAGGTTTCACCCCCTCGGTCAAGGCTGTTCATGACCAAGCGATCATCATCACTCTGAAGCACCCTAGGCTCAGCATGCCAGTTTTTCTCACCGTCATTCACGGCGGTAGGACCAAGCAAATGAGGCAACGCCTATGGGAGGAGCTTCTGTAATTGTGCGATGATTTCCCTGCCCTTTCATGGATCTGCGGCGACAATTTCAATGCCATCTCCACCATCTCGGAGAAGTCAGGCAGCTTTTTTCCTTCTTCTGGCTCTGTGATGGAGTTCAATCACTTCGCCTGTGAGGCACATCTCTTCCCGATCCCCTGCTATGGTAGCACCTTCAGCTGGACCAATTCCCAGGAGGGCCAGCGCAAGCAATTGTCCCACCTTGACCGCGTCCTTGCCAATCATCTCTGGTCTGATATGATCTATACTCCTCGGTTACTCACCTTAACCGGTCAGAATCTGACCATTTTCCGTTGCTCCTGGAGATCGCCATCGACAAACCCCGCTGTGTCCAGAGCTTCAAATATCTAGATTGTTGGAGAAGCCATGCCAACTACTCCGAGACTGTGCCGGCAGCTTGGACTTCGACCGACCACAGGAACCCCCTCGTCTGCATCGCTCAGCGCCTCAAGGATGTCCGTACAGCACTGTCCAAATGGAGTCGGCTCTCCTTCGGTGACATTTTCTAAAACCTCTACTTTGTCGAAGACGGAGTCACCCGAGCTGAGTCCACTTACGACATTTTGGACTCCCCTATGCTCAGAGCTGCCCTCAACCAAGCCAAGGCACATCTGAAACAGTTCCTCGACAATAGGACGTCCTTCTGGAAGCAGAAGGCCAGGCTCAAGTGGGACATCGACGGAGACAGGAACTCTCAATTCTTTCACTCGTGTGTCCGTCAGAGAAGAAACCATCTCCACATCCAGAAGGTTTAGACGGAGGATGGAAGATGGGCGACTAACAGAGAGCAGATCTCCATGGAGGAGGAGGACTTTTTCAAGAAATTATTCGTGAAAGAGACTGTCAGACCAGATAATGACTTCCTCGATCAAATCCCTACATTGATCTCCGAAGAAGATAACGCCCTCCTCTCCCGGCCGACCGATGCGGAGGAAGTCTACGGCACGGTGAAGGACCTTAACAAAGAATGCGCTCCTGGACCCGAGGCTTCTCGGGACACTTCTCCCTCTCCTACTGGGACATCATCGAAGAGGACATTGTTGCAGCCGCTGGTGTATTCCTTCAGGGTTTATCACTTCCGAAAGCGATCTTCAGTGTCTCCTTGATCCTCATCCTGAAGACCGACAACCTGGCCACTTTCTCGGACTTCAGGCCGATCAGTATTTGCAAATTTTTCAACATTATTATCACCAAAATCATGGTGAAGTGTATGGCACACTTGCTCCCCAAGATAATCTCCATTGAATAAATCGGTTTTGTCAATGATAGAAGAATTGTCGAAAACATTCTGCTTACCCAAGAGCTGGTCCACAAGATGGAGAAGAAGAACATGGGCAACAATATTGTGACCAAACTAGACATAGAGAAAGCCTTTGATCGTCTGGATTGGAAGTACTTGATATGGGTATTAAGATGCTTTGGTTTCGACTGGCTGTAGATAAGCAACATTTGGAAAGCGGTTAGCAATTCCTGGTTCTCCATCTTGATTAACAGTGTTCCATCGGGCTACTTCCAATCGCTCAGGGTGGTACAACAAAGACATTCGCTCTCGGCCACTCTCTTCATTATTGCGGCAGAGGGGCTCAGCAGGAAAATCTAGAGGCTGTGGTCTAACGGGAACTTCATCAGGTACTCCTCCTCGAGCGACTACCCTCTTATTATCCATCTCGCGCCTTCGCATACAACTTCATCATCTTCTCCTCTAGAGACTCTTGGACTGCTGCTTTGCTTGTTCGGGTTCTCAAGCGGTTCGAAGGAGTGTCCGGCCAGAGAATTAGTCCCACGAAAAGCAATATATATCACCACACGAACATCTCGCAGATATCGATCTTGGTAGTACTACCAACCTGGGTTTCCCTTGCGCCTCGCCGCCCTTCATATATCTCGGATGCCCGATTAGCTGTGTGAAGAGAAGGTGCTCTTTGTTCGAGCCGTTAATCTCGAAGATTCAGAAGAAGATCAGCGGGTGGTGTGAGCCCCATTTAAATTTTTATTATTATTTGTTATTCATTATTTATTTATAAATTGTTTAAATCCTCACTTTGTATAGGCAATGATCATCTAAGACACAATTGTTTATATATATAACTGGTTATAGAGAAGGAAGGTTTAAATAGCAAATATCTTATAATGCAGGGGGCCATTTTGTAAAGTTGGAACTTTAAAACTTACAAAAGGTCGGGATAAGCTGCACTCCTATTTTAAATTAGATTAGGAATACCCCCAGATCTCCAAGGATAAAGATTGCTCGAATTCAAACAATTTGAATTCTATTCCTTGAACACCTCCCTATCAACTATATATATATGTATAGGAAATTCGACTAGGTGCCTCTACAAACCCTAGCCACCCACATTATCTCCTGCCAATAGAAAACAGAGTTGACGCAACAGGGAGGTCGAGTTTTGCACAATCACCAGGTGAGTTCATCATCCCTTTGGTTATATCAACTGCTATGCTGTTGTAAATACGTTAGAAAGGGAATGGATGTTAGATACATGAGGAAATTCCTAGGTAGGGTCTTGTGGGGCTCTGAACTTTAATGCTAATCAGAATTCTGGAGTTTTGTACTACATACTTTTGGTGTGATGATCGATATTAACCTCAATACCATGGGGTCGAAAGACTCATCAAGGGGGAGTACACTTTGATAACAGTTAATGGTAGGATAGGCTACCACTTTAGGGGTTCTTTCCTGTGTCCTACATAAGACATAGGGTCACGATCACATGAATGGGAAACACAGGAGATCCTCCATACTCCATTAGAATAGTAACAAAGATCCTAGGCCATAGGAACCTAGGACCTGTCAAATCTGTTAAGAGGGACTTGGACTGCAGGTTTGTACAACCTACCAAGATGGACAGGTAGAGGGAAGAGGTTAGCACTGCTTTTAAGAGTAACCCAAGATTTCATGGTTACACAGGGGACACTGGGCAATGGGCTTTTCCCTAGTATCCTCACTGATGTTTCAACATGGATTAGGTAATGTTGATATCCAGAATCATGAAGTGACACTTGGGGTAGCAGGGGAAGGCTAACACCCTATGGAAAGAGGGGCTAGGAGCAATGGGATGAACCTGGATGCCAGTCTACCACAAAATCTCTAAGATCCTAGGCCTGTACCAATATACCAGTCTCTTGTACACCCATAACTGTGAGCCAAGATATTGGGTATCTCAGCATCAATGGGTAACTAGATGAGGGGAGAGTTCAGATACCATCTATAGATTAGTATAGTTTAATGAAGCCCTGTTATTGAGTGAACCATCGAAAAAGTGAGCTTTGAGACTACATCACCATAGGGTCCTGGTGGTAGAGTTTACAAACCTGGAAATTGGGAATGTGTGAGCAAAAAGTAAGCCCACACAGAAAAACCAGGGATTACCAGTCTGTAGACCCTAGTGCAACAGGATGTGTTTGAACCTAACCAATCTCACAGGGGTGCAACCTGTGTTAGCTTAGGAATAATCTGTCATCAAGTGTACTGATGGGTATTCACCTGATTGGGGGGTTAACATAGGTTCTATCCTATATTTACTATAGGCAAACCAGTTGTCTCCAGAGTATTAGAGAGATTGTGGAGAGATCCATCAATTTAACACTTAAGTTTTGGGCATATGGCAAATTCAGAGCTAGGTGATGGATCATAGACTGATCTGGTTAATCCTGTACCAGTCTAGGACCTGTAGCTACCCTAGGGAGCCTTCAGATGAGTAGATTATACATGAACCTAGTCTAATATCACCTGGAAACAACCTGTGTAACCTAGGATAGCCTACGAACTGAATTCTGAACTTAGGAACCTGTTTATGGGGCCAAACATTAGGTGATCAGATACCAAGGTAGCAGAAATCCTGAGAGCAGGACAGCTCTAAAACAGAAATGGTGTATCCAGGATTCAGGAGGTTGGGTGTCACATGACAAACTAAGACTTGGGTTACCTATGACTCAGGAAATTCCCGACTTTGACAGTACCCTATTGGCCATAACTAGCCACCTAACTGTCATAGACTAGTTACCATTTGAGAGTCCTAAGTACAGAGGAAATTCTGATATCAAATATCTGATATACCTCTCTAAGGGGGGACTAATGACTGATGTGTATAATTGAACATGGCAATTTATACAAACCAATGTAGGTAGTGACCCTTACCAAGGCCCTGTCCTGGTACCAAGGAATACTCTACAAGCCCACTATCACACACTGGGTATATATATCAGTGAGTAGCTTTCTCTCTAAAGAGAAGCCCTGGGTTACTAGCAGGTACCTATTGGGCTGCCTGAATATTGACCCTAGTGAGGGTGCTGTTCAGGACAAAATCTAAATCCAGGAGTAAGAGTAAGGAGTTGTCAAGGGTAGGTAAATACAAGTAGGTCTGAATATTGATGTAGAAGGTTAATAGTAGGATAGTAAATAGGATAAAACAAACTGTTAGCATATTATCATAACTTTCTGTAAAAGTTTCACCCCTTAGCATTAGTGTTAGATTTCAACCTAAGGAAAAAGGGGTAACCTAGGCCATACATTAGGTCAATAGAATAATTGTAGATTTTTACACATTCAATATTGTATATCGATCCTTATAAATCATTAAATAGGTCTTTTGGGCTCAGACTTGGCATTGGATCTATTACAGCAGTTCGGGACATCAGGCGAGTACAGTTTATTGTTTGTTTTCATTATTGATCTTTACTATACATCAGTGATTAGTGGATAGATGTGTGATTCCAGTTTTATGATCTTATTCTTTGTCGTGTCGGGAACAGTGAAGTACCAAAGATGTGTGATCTGACCTTAGACCGTGTAGACCGTGTAGACCGTGATCTTTATTTCATTTACATCTTGTAGACCGTGTAGATCGTGATTACTGTTATCATTTTTACTGCATTTAAACTGTGTAGATCGTGATTACTATATTTGTAGACAGTATCTCTTTATTGCAATATTTCGTGTAGACCGTGTAACTGTAGACCGTGTAACTTTAGACCGTGTAGACCGTGTCGCATAATTGTCCCGAGACCGATCACATATCAAAGGTACTTCAGTCAGTCAGTTGGTGAGTAGTTTATTGTATTTCATTTTCTGTTCTTATTCAATTTTATTGTCCTTTTCATTTTGTTTTACGAAATCATATGTCTAAAAGCTAACCCCTCATGTATAGTCGTTTTCATATATTTGGAACGTACTCAGTGAATTGTACTCGTTCCATCCTGACTGGGTAACCAAACAAATTTTAGGTGATGGCGATGAGATCGTGTGTCCAGAGGAGTATGGCCCTTATTTGGGAGATGCTTTAGAGACGGATCTTGTTTACCAGGAGGATTATGCAGCATTTGACCCCGCTGCTCTATCTTAGACATTTGTTAGTGCTGAGACCTTGTATTTGATTTATGAGATGAGTTGAGACATGTAGTAGAGATTACTTTGATTTAGACTCTCTTTCATTTTGAGACAATTCTATTTTTATTCATGACAGCTGAGTTGAGAATTAGATTTAAATATTTTCCTTGTGACATATTTTTACTGCGTGGTTGTTTCATCATATTGATACATCGTTCTACCGCCGACTCTGCGGCGTAGGCTGGACGTGTATGTGATTCGTGCCCAAATATTGGGTACGGGTCGTGACACATTTTTATGGTGGCCCATGCAGGTCGACGTTTCGCAAGACCAGCGAAATCGTGGTAGTACTTAAGTTAGTCGTACTACTGTGGGCCTGTGATTAGGATTAGGAACAGGGACTTAAGGACTGTCTTCGTGAGTTAAAATTTCGTCATTGACTTCTATATTCGATTTCAAGTATCTTATGCATCATGTTTGAATCATTCTATCGTCTAATGATTTCCTTTGTTTTCAGCAAATGGACCCACAGGACATGAACAACGCCGTACTGAACACGCCACCGGTAGCTGGCGGGTTTTTCACCTATGAGACTCCTCCGACTCAGGGAGGTCAGCTTACTCACCAGGGCGTACCGGCCCCTCCACAATACTCGAGGTTCCGCAGGGATGACATTCCATCTCCGCCACAGTTCCCTCCGCAGATGCCAGCACCAGCACCCATACCTCCGCCAGCAGCAACAGCGTATCCACCACCAGCCATGTACTCTACTCCTATGATGCAGTAGGCACCTTATATGTACCCATCGCCTGCCATGCACCCAGCTCCAGCGATGTACCCAACACCTGCTATGCATCCCGCGCCAGCGACATACCCGGCACCTGTACTGCCCCCGCCACCAGCCCTGGACAACATTGCTATGCTGGTACTTATGCAACAACAGGCCAACATTATTCGCGATACTTTGCGAGAGGTTCTCCAGCAGAGGGATGCTCCCCGACAGCAACCGGGGAATCCCAAACACTTCATGGACTTTAGGCCCATGCCGTTCTATGGGACAGAGGGGATCGTCTATGCGGACGAATGGCTAGAGAACGTTGAGAGGTATTTGAAGATGGCCCGAATCCCGGAAGATCTGAAGGTAGAGTCAGTCAGAGGACAGCTTTTAGATATCGCACGGACATGGTACCAAGGCGAGCCCCGCTTTTCTGCTCCAAACATAACTTGGGAGGAGTTCAAGCGGTTATTCAAGAAGAAGTTCTATCCATATGTAGCACGAGAAGCGTTAGTGAGCCAGTTCGAGCATCTGGAGCAAGGCAACCTCACCGTTGACGAGTACACATCAGAGTTTTTGTGCCTCAGTCGCTTTGCGGAGAACTTAGTCAGCACCCCAGAAGACAAAGCACGGCGGTTCAGGAAGGGATTATCGTACGAGATTCGCCTAGCCATCGCCACCAGCCGAGCCACCACCTATGAGGAGATTCTGGAGGTTGCCCAAGCAGTGGAGGAAGAACTGAACTACAGGCCGAAGAGGAGTCGAGACACTTTTGGCGGAGGCAGCCATCAACAAACACAGGCAAAGTGTCCACAGTTACAGCCAAGGACTTCCCAACACCAGCAACAATTCCAATCCACCGGTAAAGCTCCAGCACATTAGCAGCATCGAGGTCCGGCCAGAGCCCAGACACAGCAGACGCAGAGGCAGTTCCAGCAGGCCCCGCGTTGTACCTTTTGCGGGAAGAACAAACACGTTTGGGACGATTGCAGAGCAAGACTTGGAGCATATTTATACTGCGGATCACCTTCACATCAGCTGAAGGATTGCACAGTGGCTCCCAATCGAGTAGGACGAGAGACAGCTCCAGCACAGAGAGGACCAGCTGCCCCACAGCCGTGAGGACCACCGTTACCCACTCAGCAGCAGCGGTTCGCCCAACACCAGCAGAGAGGAGCACCCCAGCAGGGTCGAGCATTTGCAATGACTATTGAGGAGCCCGAGCCCACACCAGATGTGATAGCAGGTTCCATACTTCTCGATTCTATTTCCGCTATAGCCTTGTTTGATTCCAGTGCATCCTATAGTTTTATCTCTGTAGCTTTTGTATTCAAGCATAGTATAGCGTCTGTATCTTTGGGTGGTAGTTGCAAAATCATGACAGGCGGAGGCATTATCCTAGTCAAGGATATCTGCATGAAGAGGTACATCACCTTGGGAGGTAGAGAGTTGCGCACCAACCTACTCGTAATGCCACTACCGAGTTTTGACATTGTCCTCGGTATGGATTGGTTGAGCAAGAATTTCGCCAGCATAGACTGTCACCGAGGATGTGTTGTATTCAATCCTCCGGAAGAACCGACATTCGAGTTCGCGAGAGGAGCAGTCGAGCAGCAGCACGAAGCTATTTGCGGAGCTATGATCGAGGGAGAGGAGATCCCACATCCCATCATCACGGAGTTCATGGACGTTTTTCCCGAAGACTTGCCAGGATTACCGCCAGACAGGGACATCGAGTTTGCTATTGATCTAGTGCCCGGCGCAGTGCCAACAGCGCAACCGGTGTATCGAATCAACAACAAGGAGGCTGAAGAATTGAAGAAGCAGATAGACGAATTGCTAGAGAAGGGGTTCATCAGGGAGAGTTCGTCGCCATGGGGCTCCCCTGTACTTTTTGTGCCGAAGAAGGATGGTACGGTGCGAATGTGCATCGACTACCGAACCTTGAATAACCACACTATCAAGAACAAGTATCCGCTGTCGAGGATAGACGATCTCTTCGATCAATTGAGCAGCGCGCGAGTATTCTCCAAGATAGATTTGAGGTCGGGGTACCACCAGTTAAAAGTGAAGAAGGAAGACATACCGAAAACTGCTTTCCGGACCAAGTACGGACAGTACGAGTTCATGGTGATGCCGTTCGGATTGACGAATGCTCCGACGGTTTTCATGAACTTGATGAACAAGGTATTCCATCCGTACCTTGACAAGTTTGTGGTGGTGTTTATCGATGACATACTCATCTATTCGAAAACACCGGAGGAGCACGAGGAACATCTGAGGATCGTGCTAGAGACCCTCAGGAGGGAGAAGCTCTATGAAAAGCTATCAAAGTGTGAGTTCTTCTTAGACAAGGTAGAGTTTCTTGGTCATGTGGTGACAGGCGACGGTATATCCGTCGATCCGAAGAAGGTGACAGCAGTAGAAGCATGGTCTACTCCGACTGCAGTGACAGAGATACAAAGTTTTCTGGGGCTAGCAGGGTATTACCGAAAGTTCGTGCAGGATTTCGCTCGGATTGCAGAGCCGCTTACTAGGCTCACGAGGAAAGATGTGGAGTTCGTGTGGACGGAGGATTGCCAGGATGCGTTCGACGAATTGAAGAAGAGACTGACGACAGCCCCTATCTTGGCCTTGCCTTCAGGATCGGGAGGTTTCACCATTTATAGTGATGCCTCGGGCAAAGGACTGGGTTGTGTCCTAGAGCAGAATAAGAGAGTGATAGCCTATGCGTCTCGTCAGTTGAGACCGCATGAGAAGAACTATCCCACCCACGATCTTGAGTTGGCAGCCATGATCTTCGCCTTGAAGCTGTGGAGACATTATTTGTACGGAGAGCGAGTGGAAATCTTCACTGACCACAAAAGCTTGAAGTACGTCTTCACGTAAAAGGAGTTGAATATGAGGCAGCGCAGATGGCTTGTGCTGATGAGTGACTATGACATATCACTGCAGTATCATCCGGGAAAAGCCAACGTTGTTGCGGATGCTTTGAGCAGGTATCCCGTGGCAATGTGCTTGACCCGAGATCGTCATTTGTTAGCAGATTTAGAGAGTTAGGGCATCGAGATCGTCATTCCAGAAGCCGAGATGCAGATGATGGGCATGCAGATTCAGTCAGGATTGATGGACAGGATTCGTGAGGCACAGCATCATGATGAGCAGCTTAAGGACATCATAACACAGGCACGAGCGGGTTTGCTCGATGATTTCATCATTGCAGAGGATGGTTCGTTGTGGCACGGGACGAGACTTTGTGTACCTAGTAGGGAGTTGAGAGAAGAAGTTTTGCAGGAGGTGCACCGTTCCCAGTATTCTCTACACCCAGGAGCCAATAAAATGTACAAGGATCTGCGCAACCACGTATGGTGGTATGGCATGAAGCGCGAAGTAGCTCGTTTCGTTTCTAGGTGCCTCGTATGTCAGCAGGTCAAAGCCGAGAGGCAGAGACCAGGAGGATTATTGCAGCCGCTACCGATACCCGAGTGAAAGTGGGAACATATCACTATGGATTTCGTTTTCGGCCTTCCACGGTCATCGGGCGGGAAGGATGCGATTTGGGTCATCGTTGACCGGTTGACCAAGTCGGCCCACTTTATTCCATTTAAAGTGGGGTTGTCTACGGAGGAGCTGGCGGAACTCTATTTGAAGCAGATAGTCAGGCCACACGGGGTTCCAGTGAGTATCATGTTGGACTGTGACAGCAGGTTCACATCTTATTTTTGGAGGAGCTTACTGGCCAGTTTGGGCACAGCGCTCAAGTTCAGCACTGCTTATCATCCACAGACGGATGGACAGTCGGAGCGGACCATTCAGACGCTCGAGAATATGTTACAGACTTGCGTGCTAGATTTTGGCAGCTCATGGGAGGACCACCTTCATCTCGTGGAGTTCTCCTATAACAACACCTACCAAGCTAGTATCGAGATGTCCCATTTTGAGGGGTTGTATGGTCGGAGATGTCGTACCCCGCTGTCTTGGGACGATGTAGGAGAGCGTGCACTATTGGGACTAGAGATGGTAGTAGATGCTGCTGAAAAGGTCAAGATGATTAGGGAGCGGCTTCGCGTGGCTCAGGACAGGCAGAAACACTGGGCCGACAGTCACCGTATGCCGTTAGAGTTTGAGGTATAAAATTTACTGAGGATTATTTATGTGTATAGTTATGAGTTTGTGTTAACATTTTGTGCATCTAGGTCGGTGACTTGGTGTTTTTAAAATTTCTCCGACACGTGGCACTATCCGTTTCGGTAAAGACGGCAAACTCAGCCCACGTTTCATTGGGCCGTTTGAGATTCTCGAGAAAATTGGTACAGTAGCATACCGATTAGCCTTGCCGCCTGCACTGGAAGGAGTACACAACGTGTTTCACGTATCCCAGCTGCGACGATACGTGGCGGACCCCAGCCATGTCTTAGACAATTTAGAGATCGAGGTGGGACCGAGTCTCAGTTACCAGGAGCAGCCCGTGGAGATCTTGGACCGCAGAGAGAAGGTGCTAAGGAATCAAGTGATTCCCTTGGTTCGCGTCGCGTGGAGACACCACTCTCCGGGCGAGTCTACATGGGTGAGAGAGGATGAGATGCGCAAGCGTTATCCCTACCTCTTTGAGGACTGAGGTACAGTTCTGCATTACTTTTCAGCTAAATTTCGAGGACGAAATTAATTTAAGGGGGATAGATTTGTGAGCCCCATTTAAAATTTTATCATTATTTATTTATAAATTGTTTAAATCCTCACTTTGTATAGGCAATGATCATCTAAGACACAATTGTTTATATATATAACTGGTTATAGAGAAGGAAGGTTTAAATAGCAAATATCTTATAATGCAGGGGGCTATTTTATAAAGTTGGAACTTTAAAACTTACAAAAGGTCGGGATAAGCTGCACTCCTATTTTAAATTAGATTAGGAATACCCCCAGATCTCCAAGGATAAAGATTGTTCGAATTCAAACAATTTGAATTCTATTCCTTGAACACCTCCCTATCAACTATATATATATGTATAGGAAATTCGACTAGGTGCCTCTACAAACCCTAGCCACCCACATTATCTCCTGCCAATAGAAAACAGAGTTGACGCAACAGGGAGGTAGAGTTTTGCACAATCACCAGGTGATTTCATCATCCCTTTGGTTATATCAACTGCTATGCTATTGTAAATACGTTAGAAAGGGAAGGGATGTTAGATACTTGAGGAAATTCCTAGGTAGAGTCTTGTGGGGCTCTGAACTTTAATGCTAATCAGAATTCTGGAGTTTTGTACTACATACTTTTGGTGTGATGATCGATATTAACCTCAATACCATGGGGTCGAAAGACACATCAAGGGGGAGTACACTTTGATAGCAGTTAATGGTAGGATAGGCTACCACTTTAGGGGTTCTTTCCTGTGTCCTACATAAGACATAGGGTCACGATCACATGAATGGGAAACACAGAAGATCCTCCATACTCCATTAGAATAGTAACAAAGATCCTAGGCCATAGGAACCTAGGACCTGTCAAATCTGTTAAGAGGGACTTGGACTGCAGGTTTGTACAACCTACCAAGATGGACATGTAGAGGGAAGAGGTTAGCACTGCTTTTAAGAGTAACCCAAGATTTCATGGTTACACAGGGCACACTGGGCAATGGGCTTTTCCCTAGTATCCTCAGTGATGTTTCAACATGGATTAGGTAATGTTGATATCCAGAATCATGAAGTGACACTTGGGGTAGCAGGGGAAGGCTAACACCCTATAGAAAGAGGGGCTAGGAGCAATGGGATGAACCTGGATGCCAGTCTACCACAAAATCTCTAAGATCCTAGGCCTGTACCAATATACCAGTCTCTTGTACACCCACAACTGTGAGCCAAGATATTGGGTATCTCAGCATCAATGGGTAACTAGATGAGGGGAGAGTTCAGATACCATCTATAGATTAGTACAGTTTAATGAAGCCCTGTTATCGAGTGAACCATAAAAAAAGTGAGCTTTGAGACTGCATCACCATAGGGTCCTGGTGGTAGAGTTTACAAACCTGGAAATTGGGAATGTGTGAGCAAGAAGTAAGCCCACACAGAAAAACCAGGGATTACCAGTCTGTAGACCCTAGTGCAACAGGATGTGTTTGAACCTAACCAATCTCACAGGGGTGCAACATGTGTTAGCTTAGGAATAATCTGTCATCAAGTGTACTGATGGGTGTTCACCTGATTGGAGGGTTAACATAGGTTCTATCCTATATTTACCATAGGCAAACCAGTTGTCTCTAGAGTATTAGGGAGATTGTGGAGAGATCCATCAGTTTAACACTTAAGTTTTGGGCATATGGCAAATTCAGAGCTAGGTGATGGATCATAGACTGATCTGGTTAATCCTGCACCAGTCTAGGACCTGTAGCTACCATAGGGAGCCTTCAGATGAGTAGATTATACATGAACCAAGTCCAATCTCACCTGGAAACAACCTGTGTAACCTAGGATAGCCTATGAACTGAATTTTGAACTTAGGAACCTGTCTATGGGGCCAAACATTCGGTGATCAGATACCAAGGTAGCAGAAATCCTGAGAGCAGGACAGCTCTAAAACAGAAATGGTGTATCCAGGATTCATGAGGTTGGGTGTCACATGACAAACTAAGACTTGGGTTACCTACGACTCAGGAAATTCTCGAGTTTGACAGTACCCTATTGGCCATAACTAGCCACCTAACTGTCATAGACTAGTTACCATTTGAGAGTCCTAAGTATTGAGGAAATTCTGATATCAAATATCAGATATACCTCTCTAGGGGGGACTAATGACTGATGTGCATAATTGAACATGGCAGTTTATACAAACCAATATAGGTAGTGACCCTTACCAAGGCCCTGTCCTGTTACCAAGGAATACTCTACAAGCCCACTATCACACACTGGGTATATATATATATCAGTGAGTAGCTTTCTCTCTAAAGAGAAGCCCTGGGTTACTAGCAGGTACCTATTGGGCTGCCTGAATATTGACCCTAGTGAGGGTGCTGTTCAGGACAAAATCTAAATCCAGGAGTAAGAGTAAGGAGTTGTCAAGGGTAGGTAAATACAAGTAGGTCTGAATATTGATGTAGAAGGTTAATAGTAGGATAGTAAATAGGATAAAACAAACTGTTAGCATATTATCATAACTTTCTGTAAAAGTTTCACCCCTTAGCATTAGTGTTAGATTTCAACCTAAGGAAAAAGGGGTAACCTAGGCCATACATTAGGTCAATAGAATAATTGTAGATTTTTACACATTCAATATTGTATATTGATCCTTATAAATCATTAAATAGGTCTTTTGGGCTCAGACTTGGCATTGGATCTATTACAGCAGTTCGAGAAATCAGGCGAGTACAGTTTATTATTTGTTTTCATTATTGATCTTTACTATACATCAGTGATTAGTAGATAGATGTGTGATTCCAGTTTTATGATCTTATTCTTTGTCGTGTCGGGAACAGTGAAGTACCATCGATGTGTGATCTGACCTTAGACCGTGTAGACTGTGTAGACCGTGATCTTTATTTCATTTACATCTTGTAGACCGTGTAGATCGTGATTACTGTTATCATTTTTACTGCATTTAAACTGTGTAGATCGTGATTACTATATTTGTAGACAGTATCTCTTTATTGCAATATTTCTTGTAGACCGTGTAACTGTAGACCGTGTAACTTTAGACCGTGTAGATCGTGTCGCATAATTGTCCCGAGACCGATCACATATCAAAGGCACTTCAGTCAGTCAGTTGGTGAGTAGTTTATTGTATTTTATTTTCTGTTCTTATTTAGTTTTATTGTCCTTTTCATTTTGTTTTACGAAATCATATGTCTAAAAGCTAACCCCTCCTGTATAGTCGTTTTCATATATTTGGAACTGCACTCAGTGAATTGTACTCGTTCCATCCTGACTGGGTAACCAAACAAATTTTAGGTGATGGCGATGAGATCGTGTGTCCAGAGGAGTATGGCCCGTATTTGGGAGATGCTTTAGAGACGGACCTTGTTTACGAGGAGGATTATGCAGCATCTGACCCCGCTGCTCTATCTTAGACATTTGTTAGTGCTGAGACCTTGTATTTGATTTATGAGATGAGTTGAGACATGTAGTAGAGATTACTTTGATTTAGACTCTCTTTTATTTTGAGACAATTCTATTTTTATTCATGACAGCTGAGTTGAGAATTAGATTTAAATGTTTTCCTTGTGACATATTTTTACTGCGTGGTTGTTTCATCATATTGATACAGCATTCTACCACCGACTCTGCGGCGTAGGCTGGGCGTGTATGTGATTCGTGCCCAAATATTGGGTACGGGTCGTGACAGGTGGCATGTCAACTTCCTATCCATCGGAAGCAGACTTGTTCTCCTTTATTATGTTCTCACCTCCATGGTCGTCTACATCCTCTCTGTGTGCAACCCGCCAGTGAAGGTCCTCGATGCTATTGAGAGCGCTTTCAACGGATTCCTTTGGGGTGACCAGCAGGAGCGCTTCCGTCGACGCTGGGCGGA
Organism: Iris pallida; assembly: GCA_029216955.1. Classification (NCBI taxonomy): domain Eukaryota; kingdom Viridiplantae; phylum Streptophyta; class Magnoliopsida; order Asparagales; family Iridaceae; genus Iris; species Iris pallida. The sequence continues at coordinate 1,831,682 of JANAVB010016199.1, read as the reverse complement.
GTGGGAGAAGGTCGCACGGCCTATCGAGAAGGGCGTGTAGCTCCCCTTCCCGAAAAATATTTTTGAAATATTTTCTTATTCATTTATTTTATTTAATAGTGATTTTAATTTTTTTGTAAATAATTATTAGATAATTATTACGATAGATGACTTTAGCCACAGATAAGTTTTGGAATATAAGACGACTAGGAATCATGGCACGGATAGTGCAGTAGCGTGCTTTGACAGTGTTTAGCCATGGTAGGGGAAGGCCGAGTCATTGGATTGTTCTAACTAGAAAAACCAGGCCAAGTTGGGACTTAACCCTACCGAAGATTTTATTTATTATTTAATTATATTATTGAGTTTTCGGGAACCCGGTTGTACCGAACCTGTCTATATTGGACCCAAGTCAGATCCAAGCCCATGTAGTCATGTAGTGGGACCAAATACGGCCTTGTAGACATGTTTGGTAAATGCAAAGATTTTGTATATATTTTAGGAATTGGCAATTAGTTTCTAAATATTTATTATATGTAAATTATAGGTATTATTATTATTAAATAACGCTTTAGAATATTTATACGATTTTCTAGGCCCAGTCCAGGAGCTACTATTAAATTATTTTAATTACTAGTGGAATTATTATTATTATTAATATTATTATTATGGTTATTGAAAATAAACTATTTATTATTATTAGTTATTATTAATTTATTCTTTATCAAAAGAATAAATATATGTGTGTATACGTTACGTGTATATATATATATATATATTTTTTTATTATTATACACGTAACGTATACACGTTACGTGTATACGTTACGTGTGTATATATATATATATATATATATATATATATATATATATATATATATATATATATATATATATATATATATATATATGGATATACGTGTATATATAAGAGTATATTAGTTATATAGAAGATATACCAAGTTAAATCCCAGCCCAGTTAAACCACCGGGCCAAGCCCAGCCCGGCCTGCCAGCAACCAGACCCCCCCAACTAAACCAAAGCCAAGGCCCATTTTCCCCTTAGCAGACCGTGCACCCCCTTATTCATTTAGTATATACATATATGTAACGGATGAAACCGAAAGATAGAACAGGGAGAGAACTTCATTAGCAAACCATAACCCCCTAAACTCGACACGCCGCCTCCCAGACGACCCCAGCCACTGGGCGACCACCCCCGGCCTCGCGTCGCCGTGAGGCAGTCGCCGGCGGCAGGTCAGACGGCCACAGCGCGCCACAGCGAACAGAGCAGCCGCAACAACCATCATTGCAAGGTATGCTACTTTACAGCCCAATATGTTTCCCTATTTTCGATCAATTTTCGATCTATAAAATCCTATAGATAGTCTGCATGACCCTCTAGAGATCCCAATAGGTAGACACAAGCATGGTTGAGCGATCAATCCAAAAAATCGACACCAAGTCGAAGAAAAACCTGTTCGTAAACAGGGAATAGAGTAAGCCAAACACCACTATTTACGGTCTGATTCTCGTCGACCTATTAAAAATAATTAAAAAATACTTAAAGGGAGTCAGAGACAACATATAGGAGATTTTAACGTATCTTATAGGTCCCAAAGTCATTGAGTATGCACAAAGTTATTCTATTTCTAAAATGGTCAAAAACAGTTTTAAAAACAGTTTAGAAAATCCTAATACTTCCGATACAACGTGCGTCCCGCCAAACAGGACGACTTGGTCGTGAACGAAAGCATTGAAAGGTGTGTAACGGCTTCATGGACGTGTGGGCTTTGACGGAATTTAAATTGGTCGCGTGTGCACGATGAATTTGATGCGTATCCGTCGAAATTCACCGTATCGACCTCTGTGCAAGTTTCTCAATTACCTTATGCACGCTCGTCAGATCGAGACGAAACTTATGCCAACAGGACCGTATCAATTTTTTGGTCCTGTATGCCAAGTTTGGTCTGATTCTGAGACAGTTGATCGGATCGCCGTTTTGCGGGCCCCACGGTCCGATTCAATTAGCGATTTTGTGCACGGCCCACCGGAATCCAAAACTGGACATACCATTGAGTTTGTATCATCAAAATGAATCTGTAGAAATGTAGTTTAACAACTTTGAGATTATTGACTCTGGCACGCTTTTCGGTGTAAAGCGGATCCAACAGCGGATACCGTTTTTGCCCAAAATTATTGTTTTGCCCCTGTTTCCAGAATTGGACTTAAGGACAGGCAGTTCTAGCTTATTTGACTATTCTGAGACTGTTGGCATTGTCTGTTTTGGCTTTCGGAGACAGTTGTGATGATTTGGACTTATTTGGCTTACCGATTGACGGTTTATTGTTGGCTCTTCGTGCTACCACCAGGCAAGTATACCTTGCCTTCCTCTACAATTTATTTTCATGCTTATAGTACACCTGTTGTAGTATGTTATCTTTAGTTACCTTAGTTGTTATGGATTTATGTGATACCGTATTTACCAGTTTATTGTCTTACTTGTATATCAGTATTTCATGACTTAATATATAATGTAGTTATACCAGGCTTGTTTACGTCATCGGTCATGCTAGAGTTGTCCTTACCTGTGTCATGACTGAGTTGTACCAGGTCTTCACCTGTATCTTGACTGAGTCATGTCTGTAAGTATGTGTGAGTGAACTGCTATTCCTTTGTCTTTCCCACAACCTGCGAGTCTACACACGGGGCGAGGGTTGTCAGTTTGCACCTGTGAGTCCACACACGGGACGAAGGTGACTTGTCTTAAAACTGACCTGCGAGTCCACATTCGGGGCGATGGTTGGTATTCCATTGATCTTTCAGCAGTTCATTTATGCATACTTGATCCCGTATCAGTGTTCATAGCTACTTGTCAGTAGCCACATGTCAGTCTCATGTCTAGTTCCTGTTTATACCCTGGTTATATTATTGCATGATTAAACTATTAGATAGGCATGTTTTATGTATCTTGCTAGTCCTCTGAGGACCTGATAATCTCTTCAGGTTTAGCGACTGCATGGAGTTAGTTAGCAGAGCAGGATGGTAGAGGATTGCGATGTATGATACAGGTATTTGCTTATGATATTTCTTTATTATCCTCTCGTTCTTTATATTCTATACCATGATATACTCTGCTTATTTATAGATTCATATCATTCTTGGAGTCTAATCGAACAATATGCTAATGGACTACAGACCATGACCCATACTTGTTTATTCTTGTTTATATGATTCCTGTGGATTGAGATATAGTTTAGATTAGACATGATACCCTTCTCTGGACAGCTTATACATACTCGAGTCAGGCTGGAGTCCGTTCGACATGTACCTGGCTTGCTCACGAGATCACGTCCGAAAATCGGCTGTGGGTCGTGACAGGGCGGCCTCAGCATTCGGCGGCTTAATGAGGTGGTTGCGGCTCAATATGTGAAGCAGTGGTGGTTGCTGCATTCATCCAGTTCGTTCTGGGAATGCTACATGCGGGAGAGACACTTCCTACACGTACACCCCTGGAGGCTATGGCGAATAACGCTGCCTCTCGGGTCTGGAAGAGGCTTCTTTCGGGGAGGTGCATAGGCAAGCAGCAGATCAGGCTGAGCTTGGGCAGCGACGAATGTGACATCTTCAAGGAGGTCTGGTGTGGTAACTCTGTCCTCAATGCTCAAGCGTCCGCGGACCTCTCCAGGTACTGCATATCAAATAATTTTGGAATGATGCCAATAATGATTTGGACTCGGCCATCATCCAGTGGCTGCTTGGTCCTTAGAAGCTAGCTCAGATTCGAGCAGCAGGGGTCACCATTTCTGACCGCCCGAATACTATGTGCTGGTCGGCTTCATCGAATGGGCATTTCACTTCATCTTCAAAGTGGCGGATCTCCCGTCCCTCATCAAGGTCCCCAATTAGTCTTCCCCTCGTGGCTTCCATGGATTCCGGCGAAGTGGTCCATTCTTCAATGGCGCCTAATGCGAATAAATTACCGACCGACAACGTCCTTTGTTTGTTGGGGTTTAGCATCTCATCCAAATGTCATTGTTGTTCTGAGACGACGGTCGAGACGGTGGATCTTGTCTTCTCCTCGGGCACGGTTGCTTCTGTCGTTTGGCCGCACTTCCTTTGGGCGTGCAAGCTCAAAGCTGAGAGAGGCACACTACTCTAGGGTCTTTCTCATTAGAAGAACTACCCCTAAAAGATCGGTATTGCATCCACAGTCATCTCGGTACTTTAGAAGAACCGTAACAAGTCAAGATTCGAGGGCACTCCTTGGACTACACCTATGTTGATCCGCGAAGATGTGTGTCAGTTCTTCACAGTTTGGAGTCACCGGTGCATGAGTCAGTCCTCCTTCGAGATCATCCTCAACAGATTGCTCCCAACAGGAGCTCTAGAATAAATGGACGGTTGGGATGCCAACGATCTGGTACCGTACACGCTGCCGCCTTTCCCTCTGCCGACAGCTTGTACCCATAAGTCGTTCCTTATAGCCGGCGTCGATGGCTGACTAGTCCTAGCTCCCACATTGGTACCCCCCAACAGCGCTCCCACTTTCACTGACTCGATTCTCTAAAGTCTCATATATCTTCTATATTTATATAGGTGAATAGATTTAGAGTTAATTTTCATATTTTGGTTACTATTAGGTATTGTTATGGTTAGAATCTCATACGTCTCCTATATTTGTCTTTGATTTATATTGCTAATTAGGGTTACGGTTAGGATATTTAGAGTTAGGACTAACTATTTAGGTAAAATAAAGATAGTTATGTACAAAGAAGAAATGTAATTAGATAGGACTCAAAAAACTTACATAGGCTTTGGTCGCCCGATAAGCGGCTTCAAACTCATCGTCCTCTAACCACCGTGACTTAGAAGCACTTGTAGGCTTACCACCAACATTAAAGATAGTACCGATTCCACTATTCGGTGCATCAACCTTACCTTCATCATTTTTTGGTGCTCTATTCCAGTTTGTTCTGACATGAGTATCAAAGTAGATTGAGCAGAAGTTTGAGACCTCCTCAATAATATATGCTTCACATATCGAAGCTTCTACATGAGCTTATTGCCCACCTTCTTCTTTAGGTGATGTAGATATCTATAAATAATATATTAAATATTAGAACTGTTTCAATAAAAAATATTAGTACTAGATAATTAATTATTTTATACCTCTCAAATGGATACATCCATTGATAATGGACGGGAGCACCGATACGTGCTTCGTATGCAAGATGAATAGACAAATGTTCTATACTATCAAAAAAGTCGGAAGAAACACATTTTCTAACTTGCACAATGTCAATACAATCTTCTCCTCTAGTTCAAACATATGTTGCACCGTCAACTTACTTTAACACAAATCTTTAAAGAATATAGATACTCGGCCAACGGACCCCACACTTAAAAAGGTACATTCTCTCTCAGAGCGATAGGAAGTAAACGCTCCGTGAACACGTGGCAATCATGACTCTTCATCCCTATCAGCTTGCGATTGTTGAGATCGACACATCTTGCCAAATTCGAAACGTAACCGTCAGGGAATCTCAACTTTGTAATCTAATTGCATATTCTCAACTTATCATCCCTACTTAATATAAGTGGTGCTGAGGGCTTGACCCAGCTACCACTGGATCTTCGTGTTAGATGCAACTCTGGACACCTGCAAATAATTTCCATGTCCTTTCTTGCTTTGGGATTGTCTTTCATTTTGATATCCATCACCGTATTAAAGATGTTGTCGAATACATTTTTAACAATATGTATGACATCAAGATTTTGTCTTATGAGATTGTCCTTCGAACAAGGTAAGTCCCAAAAGATACTCCGCTTAGTCCAATTATGGCTATGTCTGAATCCTTCTAAGTGATGGCCATCGGACCTTCCATTACAGTCGGCAAATCTTCTACCTCTGCCCAAACGACATCTCCAATCAATCTCAACAGGGGAGGAGTTTGTTCCTGTTTACTAGCTCTAAAGGCGTCCCGGTTCCTTCTCCATGGATGCGAAATAGGAAGAAACTAACGGTGACAATAACAAAAAAAAGCTTTTCCTCCATTCTGAAGGCAAAGTGCCTTACTCTTTTCCATATATATTAGATAAGACATAATACCATGAGTACTCCACCCAGACAACATTCCGTATGCTGGAAAATCATTGATGGTCCACATCAACATCGCTCTCATCTGAAAGTTCTGCTCCATCGATATATCATGCGTCTGAACGCCGAACTGCCACAATTGTTTCAACTTGTTCACCAACGGTTTAAAGTAGATATCGATATTCTTCTTTGTATTTTTTGGACCGGGTACGACAAGTGTTAAGAACATGTAAGGAGTCTTCATACACATCCATGGTGGTAGAATGTAAAGGGTCAAAATAACCAACCAACATGAGTACTGAGACCCCGACTGTCGAAAAGGAGTGAATCCATCAGAACATAAAGCCAACCGAATATTCCTAGGCTCCGCAGCAAATCCAGGATGACATCAATCAAAATGCTTCCATGCCTCTCCATCGGATGGATGAGATAATTCTCCTTCATCCAGCTTCCATTCTTTGTTATGTCATGTAAGGTGTTCTGCAGTATTCGATGACATATACATCCTCCGTGGCCTCTTTGTGATCGACAAAAATTGTATGTATTTGTAGGGGACAACCTTGATTGTGCGGTTGATTTTTCTTTGCCCCGAATGAGCTTGTACCGGTCCTCGTGATAGAAAATATATCTGTCTTTATCATTGTTCTCCTTGTAGTACAACATGCAACTGTTTCGACAATAATCTATCTTTTTATAGCCTAATCTAAGTTTTCGTATCATCATCTTCGACTTGTAAAAGTTTTTTAGCAAGTCCTTTGCTCTATTTGGTAGCAACTCTCTAAAAAACTGAATTATCCAGTCGTAGCATTCCTACGATAAGTTAAAATCAGACTTGAGGTTCAACATTCGCATCACCACCGACAGGACAGAATGAGAATCACAACCCGGATATAACAGTGTATCGACATGGTTGAACATATCATAGAACTCTTTTGAAGGAGGATTCAAATCCTCCGGATCAAAACTTGGACCGGTACAAGCTGCGATACCAACTCACGTGCCAAGTTTCGATGCCGATATTCGAAGTGATCTCCAAGAGTGGACTATCCCACCTCCATATTGAAGGGGGACTGATATTACGGAACGAAAGGTTCTCCTTGAGCGCCATTCGTTGTAGTTCGGTACGAAACCCTTCTTGTAGAAGCATAGAAAATATGGGATTCATACGGATCACAATTTGCCGCATAAGTACTTTGGGCCAAACTGGTCCCCATAAAGGAAAGCCGCATGACAGATTCAGCACCCTATGCGGCCCGTCTGCAACGAGACTGATTCGAGCCACAGAAGAAAGATATGTGGCCAAGTTGATCAGTCCTTCTGATAAAGTTGACAAACTCTGTCAAAACTGATAAAAATGACAGCTCTAACACTCTGACAAAATAATAAGACATGATTAAACAAAATATCATGTCACAGGGTTCATGTACTTCGACATAGTCATACGGCCAGAAGGATTGCTACCCGAGCCGCATGAATCTTATGCGGCTCAACCTATGCGTCCCTAAAGTCTCAAAGCTTCATGTCGCCAAGGGTGACTGTAACCTAAGCCGCATGAGCATCATGCGACCCAAAATACAGAATCGATGCGGCCCAAAAGTCCTTAAGCTACATGCGGACTAAGAAAGACTGCGACCTAAGACGCATGAGTCTTATGCGGCCCAGCATGGCCGAAAACTGAGAGATTCATACGGCTCAAAATGACTCCATATTAGTCCTATCCTGCGATAGGACACGTGGCAGATTAACCAAGTCTCAACCACCCAGATTTGCTGCAATAGAATCCCAACAAATCGCCAGCTAGTGGTCGAAGAGCGGGTCTTTACGTGCTGTTGTAGCCACGTGGCAACGGGCCATCTATACGGCTTAAAACATACATCACTATAAATAGCAGGGTGCCACACCCCTGCAAAAGACGGGCAACCAACGAAGGACAATTTCTTCAAGAGCTAAGACTGTATCGAATAGTCCAAGGAGTAAGGCAGAGTTGATAACACTTTCTCGAGCCTCTACCGTCACCCCACAGAATCAAAAACTAAACAATTGTACTTAGATTGTTTTCTAGGATTTCTTTCTAGGCTTTTCTTTGTACAAGCGAGTTTGCAATCAATTTCAGTATTTCTGTAATACCTGTCTTTGATATTTTAATGGCAAACACGATGGCGACTCTGCTGGAGACGTCATTCTCCTCTGATGAGAAGCTGGTGACACAATCCGACGTGTGCAAGCTCGGCTCTACGTATCAAATACTTGTGGTTCATTTTAACCAACAAGCTTTCGAAGAAATACTCTCTGAAGGGAGCGCCAGCCCGTCACAGAAGCGAGCCAACCCGAAGAGAACCCGTAGGACGTCGAAGCGCAAAATTGTTGCCCCCGACCAGGTTCTCGAAGAAGCTTCTTTTGCGGCCCAAGACGGTGATCGAAGATCTCCTATGGCTTTGCTTCTGATCGCAGAGGACCCCACTATCCCCAAATCCAGTAAAGGAAAATACTACGATGCTGAGTTTTTGGGGGCACAAGGGAAATCCATGCGGACGAAGAAGATGCCGCATAAGAAAAATAGTAATCTGTCCATGCGGCAGCCAACTCCGGCCGCAGGCAGACAACCCATACGGCTGCCAACTCTGACCATAGGAAGATGGCCCATGCGGCAGCCAACTCTAGCCGCAGGAAGACGGTCCATGCGGTAGCCAACTCTGGCCATAGAAAGATGGCCCATGCGGTAGCCAACTCTGGCCGCAGGAAGATAGCCCATGCGGCAACCAATCCTGGCCTCAGAAAGGATGTCTCATACGGCCCTGTCAGAAGATCTGTGTTCGACCGTCTCTCAAGCGGGCCCGACTCCATGCGGCCCATTGAGAATGTGGAATATTCCAATCAGGACTCTTCTTACTATGCACCTTCTGGTGCTAAATTGAAGAAGTCTAGGACAGTGCGGGCCCAACTAGTCCAGTCAACTGTCCAAGCTACTGACCGTCAGCAGGCACCGTTAACTGTTATACGGGCTCCTGATGGAAAGTTGTATAGAACCACCCGCACCCAGTCCTCCAGGACTAACGGACAGGGTGGGTCTTTAAAGTGTCCCTCCAACGATCGAGAGCAAGTACTTTTACAAGCCTCGGATCTGGGAGAAAATATGATACCTATGCACCTGTGCGCTCGGAATACCCGAGTCCACAAGTTTGATGCAAAGGTAAATCAGCCTGCTATCGACTTGCGTGAGGTGATTACTCACAAACGCAAGGTGGCAACATTGGCATGCGATGAGTCCCTCTCGGGATGTCGTTGCACCCAAGTCATCATCAAATGCTTTTGCGATAAATCGGCAGCACCTGGAGCCAAGGAGGTGGTGGTTGCGGTGGTGGTGGTTGCGGTGGTGATGACGGTTGTGGTGGACGGAGTTGGGCGGCAGCGGCAATCGGGTGGTTTGGGAGTGCTGTCGGAACGGGGTCGGCTGGCGTGGAGGGTGGTCAGTTGTTGGTCGGGGAGATGAGTTAAGGTTTGGGATTTTTGATTGGAATTGGCCATGTCGGGTTGGATGTATCATGTCGGGAGTGCCCGACACGGCTGGGTGGACGTCCGGGATTGTCGGACGGGACAGAATCATTGTATTTGTAATGGGGGGAATTAATAGATGGGTGGTATAGACACGATGCACATATGTGGATGGTAGAAATAATGGATGAGTACCTCTCCTTATATAGGAGGTAAAAATTTCCAGTTGGATAGGGATTGGGAGGATTTAAACTCCTCCATTAAATTCGATTTTAAACTTTAAATCGTTCAAATCCAAATCAAGTATATATAAATCCTTCACTCATTTAATTCGAATTCAAATGAAATATTTTCTAATTTAAATTAGCATATTTAATCAAATATTAAAATCAACAAAATCTTAAATATTTTTTCAGAAATATTAAAATATAATATTAATTAATTTCGAAAACCAAGATAATTAAATCATAAAATAGCTTTTATAAATAACAAAAATATAATGATAACAAATTTTCAACTTCACAAAATATTTGGAATATGTTTAATATAAACCAAAATCTTCAATAACTGCTTATCTTTAAATGACGAATAAAAATAATTTTTTTATAAAAATATTTATCACATTTATTTGAACATGTACTTTCCTATAAAAATAAAATTTATAAATAAAAATGTTTTTCTCAATATGTACCTCGACACATATTCGTGCTCGTCGAGCAAATACGAAACACAAATCTCGCACGTTACGCAAATACAAAAAAAAGTACGAACTCGTATACGACGTGCAGATACGGAGTACAAAATAAATAAAAAATATTTTTTAAAAATCGTAGTAGAAATTTAGGAGGTTTACAGAATGCATTGTAATGTTCTATATTACCATTCTGGACATGTTTTGACTTGTGTTGTTCTAAATAGGAGTCAAACACCTCTCCTCAGACAGTATATTCACTTCGGAGACCCAGGATATCAGGCGAGTACATTCTCTGACCGTTTCATACTTGCTAGGACTTATATTCTTGCTGTAGATTACTTTACTTTATGCTGTCACGATGGTAACACGGATTAGTACTATATGGATCTTTTCATGCGATGTTATCCACTTCGAGAGCATCGGATACATCATGTCATATGCGTTTTACTTTCTTCATGTATTCTTGTGCTTTCAACATTCATGTGCACTCTCGTGATTCATGTACTCTCATGTTCACGGAGCCCCCATGTTTACATTCATGTGCACCCATTTGTGGGCCCCCATGTGAATCATGTATAATAACATCACTTGAACGGATCCTTGTGTATTGATTGGGGATAGGAGAGTAGAAATGCTCATGTGAATATTTCCAAAGTAGTGTTGCCATGTACAAACTCTCATGTTTATTATCAAGCCATTCATATGTCTATCTTGTACTCTAAATCATTAGTTCACTGTTAGTTCTTTACTTATAGTAGATATTTCTATTGCATTCATCTCTTTATTTCATGTTCTTTCTTTCTGCAAATCATGTATCTTATTCTATTGCATGCTTTATATTCCTGTCGTGATATAAACTGCGTGAGATGTACTGTGCTCCTTCATGTCCTGAGTGGACCTGTTGAAAATATTACATAGGACGAGGATGAGGCGTGTTATACCACCTACTACGGGGCAGCATTAGAGGACACCTGTGACTTGGACCTCCAACCGGATCCATTACCTGCTGACGACACCCCCATAGTTTAGTTATCTTATTTCAGTTGTATCTCATCTGGATATTTGTATTTGAGATTTTATGATGATGTGGATTTGTGGAGTTGTTAGATGTTTATCTTAGACACTTGGATTCTCTCTTTTATCGTATTTCATCTATGGATTCTTTTGATATTCTTATCTATCTTATCGTACATCTTCCTTAGCTGTGATTGAGATTTGTATTTATATTATTCTTTCATTCGGAGAGTATAACTGTGCAATGTACCTTAAACTGTTAGATACATATGACCTAGGACAGCGTTCTACCGCTGACACTGCGGCATAGGCTAGACGTACCCACTTCTCGTGCCCTTACACTAGGGTGCGGGTCATGACACGTTTTTAGTGGTGGCCCATGCAGGTCTAGAATTTGCAGTGGTATTCAAACAAGAGTATCACTACAGCCTGCAGTAGGATTAGGATATTTTTGAAGCTACTCAATCACATTAGAAAAAAATTCTTAATCATATTCCTTTTATCTAAATATGCTGCTTATTATCTTCCCTTGAATATAAACTGTCCTCCTTTGCTATTTCGACTCATTCTCAAAAATTGTTTCTTGTTTGATCTGTCTCCAGGATGGTCATTGAGACTAGATCTCATCACCCCGAATCGGGGGACACTGTTGAGAGGTCTGCCACCTCTCGTTCTATGCAGCCAGCCCCCGATACCACAGCACCAATTATGTCAGCTAAGGTGGGTGCTTCAGCTACCTTCAGAGGAGCCCCTCCACCAGTGTGCAGGCAGAGCCCAGTTATTCGGAGATGTTTCAGCAACAGCAGCCGCCTTCAGGATCCGTCGACGCAGTACAGCTGTTTACCTTCTTCTAGAAGTTTATGGAGGCTCAGCAGGCTCAGCAGCAGCGTCAAACGGCGGAGTTCAGTCGAAGAATCGATCTGGCCCTGACGACAGTTGAGAGGGATACAGCTCAACCTCCGGCAGGTCAGCAGCAGCATCAGCCGAAGGAGAAGGGCATACAGGATTTCCAGAATATGCACCCGCGAGACTTCAGAGGCACAGAGGGTATATTATACGCAGACTAGTGGATCGAGCACATGGAGAAGATCTTTAGACTAGCAGAGATTCCAGCAAGACTGCAGATTGAGGCAACAACTAGTATGATGCAAGACTTGGCTCGCACGTGGCACCAGACAGATCCGAGGGTTGGTACAGTTGGGCAGACTTGGGCAGCTTTTAAGATGCTATTCAAGGAGAAGTTTTTCTCTGACGTAGCGCTTGGTGCCCTCGAGATGCAGTTCGAGGCTTTGGTGCATGGCAGTAAGACTGTCGAGGAGTACGCCGGGGAGTTCTGTCGTCTGGAAAGATTTGTTGAGGGGCTTTCTGAGGCGATGAAGGCCTGGAGGTTCAGAAAGGGGCTAGTCAAGGAGGTAAAGTCCTACACCAAGAGTGCCCGTAGCGCCACCATTGAGGAGATCCTGGTGGGTGCCCTAGCAGCGGAGGATGACCTTGAGCTGAGGCTCAATAGGGGATGAGACACTCTCGGTATCAGCAGCAGTGGAGGCTAGGCCAAGAGGCCTCAGTTTCAGCAGTAGCATCAGCAGAGACAGTTTCAGCCGTAGCACTTCTAGCAGACGAGACTTCAGCTAGCTCAGCAGCAGGCCCCGAGGCAGCAGCCTACTAGTTGTACCTTCTGCAGGAAACCGGGGCATGGGTGGACCGAGTGCAGAAAGAGGCTAGGGAAGTGCCTTCTCTGCGGTCCGTCGGAGCATCAGCTGAGGGGCTGTTTTCTCTTCGCAGGCAGAGCAGCACAGAAAGCAGGAGCCAAGGCTCCAGTAGGATAGCAGAAGTGACCGCTGCTGACTCAACAGCAGCGGTTTGTGCAGCATCAGCAACAGGCCAGGAGAGGCTAGCAGGGGCGAGCTTTCGCCATGGCGGTCGAGGATATAGAGGCTATTGGGGAGCTGATTGTAGCTTCTATTCTTCTTGACTCCATTCCAACTTTTGTCTTATTTGATTTCGGGGCTTCTCACAGTTTTGTGTTTGTATCATTTGCTGTTAGACACTGCTTTGTATCTGAATCGTTGCATGGGACTTGCAAGATCACGACCAGGGTGGTATTATCCTAGTGAGTGATATTTGTAGAGGGCAGATTGTTATTTTGGAAGGTCGAGAGTTGGAGGTGAGTCTCCTCGTAATGCCACTACCGAACTACGACATTGTATTAGGTATGGATTGGTTGAGCAGGCATCACGCCAACATAGATTGTCGTGGAGGTAGAGTTCACTTCGAAGCACCAGGAGAGCCGGAGTTCGAGTTCACCCGACGGCATGCGGAGCAGAGCAGCGAACTTTTCTGCGGAGTTTCAGTCAAGGAGAAGACGGTTCCATATCCTTTGATTGTGGAGTTTATGGACGTCTTTCCAGAGGACTTACCGGGGCTTCCACTAGACAGAGACGTTGAGTTCTCAATAGACTTGGTGCCCGGTACAGAGCCGATATCTTAGTTGTCTATCGAGTGAACAACAGCGAGTTGGTGGAATTAAAGAAGCAGGTGGATGAGCTGCAGGATAAGGGCTTCATCCGATCGAGTTCTTTACCTTGGGGTGCACCGGTACTCTTTGTACCAAAAAAGGATGGGTCGGTACGGATGTGTATCGACTACAGGGCACTTAACAACCTCATGATCAAGAACAGATACCCACTGTCGCGAATTGATGATCTCTTTGATCAGTTGAGCGGAGCTCAGGTTTTCTCGAAGATTGATCTGAGGTTAGGCTATCATCAGGTAAAGGTAAAGAAGGAGGATATCCCGAAGACCGCATTCAGGACACGGTATGGTCAGTTTGCGTTCTTGGTTATGCCGTTTGGGCTGACCAACGTCCCGACGGTATTCATAAACTTGATGAACAAGGTGTTCCACCAGTACTTGGATAAGTTCGTGGTGGTGTTCGTCGATGATATCCTAGTGTACTCAAAGACTGAGGAGGAGCATGAGGAGCACTTGAGAGTGGTTCTGGAGACTCTCAACAGAGAGGAGCTTTATGGAAAGCTTTCGAAGTGTGAGCTCTTTTTGGACAGAGTTGACTTCTTAGGTCATGTGGTGACTGGAGATGGGATCTCAGTTGACCTGAAGAAGATCACGGCAGTTGAGGCTTGGTCGGCACCGAGTTCAGTAGCAGAGATCAGGAGCTTCTTGGGATTGGCAGACTATTACAGGAGGTTCGTACAGGATTTCTTCTGAATTATAGAGCTATTGACTAGGCTGACTCGGAAGGATGGAGAGTTTGTCTGGTCAGAGGAGTGTCAGGTTTCCTTTGATGAGTTGAAGAAGCGGCTGACGACAGCTCCGATTCTGACATTGCCAATTGTGTCTTACAGCAGCATGGGAAGGTGATTGTCTATGCTTCCAGACAGTTATGTCCCCATGAGATGAACTACCCTACCCACGAATTTGAGTTGGCAGCAGTTATATTTGCTTTGAAGTTGTGGAAACAGTACTTATACGGAGAGCGGGTGGAGATCTTTACAGATCATAAGAGCTTGAAGTATGTGTTTACACAGAAGGAGCTCAACATGAGGCAGCGCAGGTGGTTGGAGTTGATAAAGGACTTTCACATTTTCCTACAGTATCACCAAGAGAATTCTAACATAGTTGTCGATGCCTTGAGTAGCTATCTGACAACCATATGTTTGACTATGAATCGTTACTTGCTAGCAGATTTGGAGAGCCTGGGGAATGAGGTGATTGTGCTAGGAGTTCAGATGCAGATATGGGGCCTTCAGATTCAGTCGGACTTGATAGAGAGGATCAAGTCGACACAGTTCGATGATGTTGCTCTGTGGTATATCCGAGAGCAGGTTCGAACATGGCTGGTGGATGATGAGTTTACTCTTGCAGAGGATGGCACTTTGAGGCACGGTTCCAGGCTGTTGTGCTAGTGGGGAGCTCAGGGAGCAGGTCATGCAGGAGGCCTACCGATCTCAATACTCTATACATCCATATGCCAACAAGATGTATAGGGATCTGAGGGAGCACGTCTGGTGGTATGGGATGAAGCGGGAGGTAGCTCGCTTCGTAGCCAGATGTTTGGTCTGTCAGCAGGTCAAGGCAGAGAGGCAGAGGCCAGGAGGTTTGTTGCAACCATTGCCCATTCCAGAGTAGAATTAGGAGCACATTACGATGGATTTTGTTTCTGGATTGCCGCGGATACTAGGAGGGAAAGACGCGATTTGGATCATCGTAGACAGGTTGACCAAATCAGCCTCCATTTTGTCATTTAAAGTGGGTACATCTACTGAGAGGCTAGAAGAGATGTATATACGGCAGATTATCAGGATTCATGGAGTTCCGATGAGCATTGTCTCGGATCGGAATAGTCACTTTACTTTTTATTTCTGGCGGAGTCTGCAGACTAATTTGGGCACGCAGATCAAGTTTAGTACTATATACCACCCTAGATGGACTGACAGTCAGATAGGACTATTCAGACGCTTGAGGACATGCTGTGGACGTGCGTCTTGGATTTCGGAGGATCCTGGGAGGATCACCTGCACTTGGTGGAGTTTGCTTACAATAATAATTTTTAGGCCAGCATTGAGATATCACCGTTCGAGCCACTGTTCTGGCGCAGATGTCGTACACCCTTGTATTGGGATGATAGCGGGGAGCGAGCTTTATTGGGACCTGAGATGGTTGTTGACACAGCCGAAAAGGTGAAGCTCATCAGAGACAGACTTCGCATGGCGTGGGACAGACATCGGCATTGGGCCGATAGCCACCGGAGGCCTTTGGAGTTTGAGGTACAGCTTAGAGATAGGATTAGAAGTAGGTTGTTTGTTTGTGTTTTGTTTGATCATGTTTGATTATTTTGTAACTTGAGACCATGTTTGTGTTTAGGTCGGAGACCTGGTTTTTCTGAGGATATCTCCGACTCGTGGTACCATACATTTTGGTGGAGGTGGGAAGCTTAGCCCACGCTTCATCGGACCTTTCATGATCAGTGGAAGAGTCGGTGACGTGGCACAGGCTAAACTTGCCACCTGTACTAGTGGGTGTCCACAATGTATTCCATGTATCACAGCTAATACGGTATGTGGTTGATCCTAGCATGTACTCAACCATTCAGAGATTGAGGAGGGGCCTACTCTCAGTTATCCATAGCAGCCAGTGGAGATTCTGGATCGTCGAAAGAAGGTACTGAGAAACAAGGTGATACCCTTGGTTCGCGTCGCATGGAGGCATCATTCTCCAGGAGAGTCTACCTGGGAGCGGGAGGATGAGATACGCGAGTGATACCCATATCTATTTGGACCTTGAGGTATGATTGTCTATCCTTCTCATCAATTTAGTATCGTCTTTCAATTTTGAGGACGAAATTCTTTTAAGGAGGGTAGATTTGTCACTACCACATTTTAGCTTGAGGGTATTTTGGTTATTTTGGATTTTTTTTGAATTGTTGAAGTGATGGTTGTTATTTTTAACCTTTTCTAGTTGAGACTATAGAGACTAACCTAGATATTGACTTTAGCTATGGTGACTTGGTTAGCATGGTGGGACCCTAGTCTAACTTAAGTCGACCAAGTTGACTTATTTTGAACCAAGTTTCATAGAAAGATTAAGTGTTTTAGGTGCATGGGTTTTTGACTTAGAGATTGGCCCATTTAGCATGGCACTTGGCCCAAAGCCCATTAGTCATCAACCCTAACCCTAATTTTTCTATTCTTGGCCTGCCCCTAGGGATTCCCCCTCTATTTAATGTCTCTTATTCCTTTCTTGCCTCTTTTTACTCCACATCCATTTTTGGCAAGATCAAGGTTTGTTTATTCTTTAATCCTTCCTATTTTATTCATTTCTTTTCCTTTTTAATCCTAGTCTTTTGCAATAGGATCTAAACCATGCCTATTTTCTGTTCATGATATGAAATCTCATCTTTTGAACAATTTGGGGCTTTTGTGTTGCAAGAAGGATTCTTATTTTTGGGGCTTTCTCTTGAGTTTGACACTCAACAGATAAACTATTCAAACGACTTCTTTTTCTTGATTTCCTTGTATGGTTGCATAGATCTAGGAGTCCCCTAGCTGTGGTGTGAGTCTTGGGTGATTTTGTGTCGATTTCGTGTCCGTATCGGATACGTATCAGTTTGCATGTGTAAGTGCTTGATGTTATGCCTCTGTGAACCTTTTCATGTTGTTTTCGAAATGTTTTTGAATGGAAATGTTGATTTATGTTTGTATATTGATTTCGTGTCGGTTTAGGAGTGTCACGGTGTCTATGTCGTATATGCGAGCAACAGGATATGTCGCGTGCAGTGGTCGACCGTGTCCTGCTACTCGAACAGCAGTATGCTGTGTCCGTGTCAAAATAAGATGCGACACTTGGTATGGTGCTAGGCCCCACGACTGACATAAGATTCCTCGAATGTCAAATCGTATCGTGTCGAGTCGGACACATTTTAGGTACCACACTGAAATTATACTGAACGTACACACACATGAAACCCAGCCCGATATGCGTCTCGTGTTCGCACCGGACACGACATGGACACCTCATAGTGTGTCGTTTGTGTATCCCTACACGTGAGCTATACGTGGACGTGACCACGTGGCTCCACGCGTCGTGTATCGTGTCCACGAACCCTGTGACTCGCAGCACGACGCAGTCACTGTGTCTGTGCATGGTTTGTGTGTTTTGTTGATTGGACATGTCGTGTCCTACTTTGTGGACACGATACCACTTGTGTAGCATGCTCACATATGCACGACACTTTACCAACTGTTTTGTTTGGGTTTCAATTGTTTTCGAAATCGAATTTGGGTTCTTCCTTTCGTTTCTCTGATACCTTCCTGAAACTGAACTGTTCTTGGGTTTTCTGGATTTTTAATGATAATTAAATGGTTTTAAATGATAATTAGTTGTGATACATATTTGTAGATATGTTATGGTGTAAATACATGACAAGGATTGCATTGGTTGGTATTGGTTTCAAAGTAGGATACTGCTCTGACATTCGTTTCCTGTTTATATATTTTTTTATAGTTATTTTCAGTTGTAGTAAGTTTAACTGAGTTTAATTTAGGGTTTTGTGTATTATTGATGATGATGATGGTAATGATATGTGATCATATACCTAGCTAACCTGACACCACCTTTACATGAACCTATAACCTTTTCTTTGCTATACAATGTTAACCACAATACCTATACATGCATTTTATAAACTGAACATTGAATCTACCTATACTGACATGAGCTTAACCCTATAATACAAGTATGGACACACACACACACATTTCTGTTAACTGTGACACACTAAATCTAAAAACCTACTCACTGTTGTACAAACCTGAGAATACACACACACACATACACACACACACATCTAAACTGTTGAAAAAAATCTGAGAACACGATCTTATACACAGTCCCATCTATATTTACACACACACATATTCACTAAAACCTGGAAACCTAATACACACACACATATTCACTAAAACCTGGAAACTGAAATACACACACACATTGTACACACACACATGTGCTGCATACATTCTTCATTCACTGAGAACACTCATGCCACTGTCACTCTATCTCTCTCTCTCTCTCTCTCTATATATATATATATATATATATATATATATATATATATATATATATATATATATATATATATATATATATATATATATATATATATATATTCATGCATGATAATATGTAAATATGTATTTTATATTATCATGCATGAATATATATATATATATATATATATATATATATATATATATATATATATATATAAAATATATATATGAATATATATATATATATATATATATATATATATATATATATATATATATATATATATAAAATATATATATATATATATATATATATATATATATATATATATTCATGCATGATAATATGTAAATATATATATGATTGCCTATATATATTTAGTATATGAAAATGTGGTTTGAATATATATGTGTATACCAATATAGATATGTATATAGGCATATAGCCCTATATGATTTTCCTATGTGTATGCCAAATGTACATTGAGTATATATGTCTGTATATATAAATTTGTGCATATTTGATAGCTTGTGTAGCTTTGTGATTGTGTGAATGCTAGGATAGACATGGTTAGGCTTAGTGAGACTTGTCTGGGTTAGGACTTGACCTAGTTCACCTACTTTGACTAGTGTAGTTGACTAGAGTTGACCAAAGGTTGACTTTAGTCTAAATTGACCTAAACATCATGTAGAATGCATTGTAATATTCTATATTACCATTTTTGACATGTTGTGACTTGTGTTGTTCTACATAGGAGTCAGACACCTCTCCTCAAACAGTATATTCACTTCGGATACTCAGGATATCATGCGAGTATATTCTCTGACCGTTTTATACTTGCTAGGACTTATATTCTTGCTCTAGATTATTTTACTTGATGTTGTCACGATGGTAACACGGATTAGTACTATATGGATCTTTTCATGCAATGTTATCTCCCTTGGGAGCATCGGATACATCATGTCATGTACGTTTCACTTTAATCATGTATTCTTGTGCTTTCATCATTCATGTGCACTCTCGTGATTCATGTACTCTCATGTTCACGAAGCCCCCATGTTTACATTCATGTGTACCCATTTATGGGCCCCTATGTGAATCATGTATAATAACATAACTTGAACGGATCCTTGTGTATTGATTGGGGATGGGGGAGTAGAAATGGTCATGTGAATATTTCCAAAGTAGTGTAGCCATGTACAAACTCTTATGTTTATTATCAAGCCATTCACATGTCTATCATGTACTCTAAATCACTAGTTCACTATTAGTTCTTTACTTATAGTATATATTTATATTACAGTCATCTCTTTATTTCATGTCCTTTCTTTCAGCGATTCATGTATCTTACTCTATTGCATACTTTATATTCCTGTCATGATATGAACTGCGTGAGATGTACTGTGCTCGTCTTGTCCTGACTAGACCTGTTAAAAATATTACAGAGGACGAGGATGAGACGTATTGTACCACCTACTACGGGGCAGCATTAGAGGACACCTGTGACTTGGACCTCCAGCAGGATCCATTACCTGCTGACGACACCGCCATAGTTTAGTTATCTTATTTCAGTTGTATCTCAACTGGATATTTGTATTTGAGATTTTTTGATGATGTGGATTTGTGGAGTTGTTAGATGTTTATCTTAGACACTTGGATTCTCTCTTTTATCGTATTTCATCTGTGGATTCTGTTGATATTCTTATCTATCTTATCGTACATCTTCCTTAGCTATGATTGAGATTTATACTTATATTACTCCTCCATTAGGAGAGTATAACTATGCAATGTACCTTAAAATGTTAGATGCATGTGACCTAGGACAACGTTCTATCGCCGACACTGTGGCGTAGGCTGGACGTACCCACTTCTCGTGCCCTTATACTAGGGTGCGGGTCGTGACAATCAATACTCAAAATTGAGTTTCATATTTTAGATCATCTCACAATCAGCGTAGTCGTGTGCCAGTCCACGCCTACCCCCTCATATGCTCCCATGCATACACGATACATCCTTGAGCCTGTGTCCGAGTCTGCGTCCGAATGAAAAAAAGCAAATGCTTCCTTGTTCGAATTAATTCTTTTTTCCTTCTAGGAAAACACCCCCACATGGCACCCACATGTGCCCCACTACACCATATGTGGACACCTTAACACATGCAAAGAATTGTATTAAGATACCCACTTGGTAGTGTAGCCGTGTAGGACTATTTTACTAGTCCAAAGGCAAAACACCAACATTCTCCCACATATCTCACTATATAGGCTATGAA